>VXBU01015317.1:0-19687 GCA_013400315.1 Bombycilla garrulus
GAATTTCCAGTTTTCTTTTAGTATAAAAGCACCTTTCAGCCATAGCACCTTTCATTTCACTACTTGTGTTAGATTTGTAGGTACACTATAATAAAACACTTGAAATCTTTGTGAGTTGAGGGAATGAAAACCAGCCTTGTTTATATAATTACTAACTTGCGATGAAACTTTAATAAAAATAAATATATATTGATATTATGTCCCCTCAATTTGCTATTAGTATGCTAGTGTTCAGTGTCCATGTAATTTTATCATTGTTGTTCATAATAAATAGCCATGAAAACAACATATTTGAGAAATTACTTCTGTGAGGATGCAGACATTTAATATATTTCTTTTTAATGTGGTTTTGTTTCCAAGCATATTTTCAAGTAAACGACAAATCACAGACATGAAGTTTCAGGCAGCTAAGGCCTTGAGGTAGATGGATCACCTAAGGGATGACAGGTATGCTAAAACATCTGTGCTAGTAGATTGAGGTAAGTGAGTCATGGCCTCAATGAACAAACCATGTCCCTGGTGAGTTTTCCTTTCTCCTGACTATAGATCACTGATGAGCAGTACTGTTTCACTGACTTTAATTTGGGTCTCTTTGCATGGATCTTGAATAGATCAAAGGACATGGAAGAGAGACAATCCAAAAGCTTCTAGGAATTTCCCCAGTCCCAGGTCACACTTCAAATATCTTATGAAATCATTATTCCAGTGAAAAAAAATCAAGCTGACTACTCACCAGCTTCAGCTCAGAATGCTATCTTCTTGAAAAAACTTGGCACTAGTGGCTTTGATGTGACTTTAGCATTTTGGTTGCTGTTTTTTAGTTGCTTGGGCATCAACTAACTGGACTTTGCGACTATTGTTTCCATGCTGGAGAACAGACCAATATGTGAAGTGGGGAATGTCAAACAGTACCATTTGCTAAGAAGCTTATGTCTTGGTGCTTCATAACCTCATGCTGCTGAAGGTTGGCCTGTGTAATAAAGTTCAAGTACACATCCTAACCTCACCTAACCTAACCTAACCTAACCTAATTTATAAAATGTTTCAGGCACAGATTTAAACTGTTTTCTGCAAAGAGATACTTTGTCCTTTACCAGGGTGCAGCAAGGGCCAGGGTCTTCTGAGGACTGGAAATGTGGGGGGGTCATGATGGAATGGCAGTGGGGGACCTGGCAGCCAGGACTGTTCCAATGTTCCACAAGGTATCAGGGCAACTGACAGGCAGCTGGGGCAATCCCAGTCCCAGGAAAACTTGTTGTCTTCCTAAAGACAGGGAAAGACAGAGATCAGGCTGAGATAAGCTGTGAGCGGTTTTAAGATCAGGTATAGTGAAGGTACTCACAACTGTGACCCCATGCTGTAGATTTCACTAATATCCCTGATTTAATGTTTCTGTACCCAGGCACCCCCAGAAATATTGCTTTTAGGTCAGAGCTCTACTGGAGCAGCCATGACCAGAGAGGCTCTGAGGACAGCAGCTCTTTGTGTAATTTGCCGAACTGGGCCACACATGCGCTAGAAATGGAGAGTGTTTTGCCAATCTTCCTGTAGAAAATGTTGAGGATAAGAAGAAAAGATCAGGGGAGATCTTTACTCAAGTCTCACAATTCTCTGTCTAGGTCCTGGGTTGCACAGGAGTGTCCAGGACTGAAGATTGTTTTCCAGAGCCACACTCACTGCCTCATTCACCCTCCAAGACTCTATGGTTAACAGAGCTACAGAAGAATATTGCCACAGTGAGCCCAGGCTATGGAGATGCTCTGAACTGTGCCAGTTTCCTACAAGAACTGCAGTTCAAAAGGCTGTCCACTCTTTGTCTTCCCCTTCCCTCCCAAATCATCTCCATGGGATAACTCTGGTGCAGAAACTGTCTGCTGGGCTGCAGCCCCATGGCCCATGCAAAAAGGATCATGGCAGAGGTGTTTACCACTACAAGAGGTACCTTCTCCTTGGCTTTGATATTGCTGGAATCACAAGCTGGCAATTTCTATTCAACATGCTTTTTTGAGAGCTGGAGTGTTGTTGGTGTCATTGGCAGCAGGATTATTTGAAATGGAATTCCCTGGGGTGGAAAATGCCCGGCACTGTCTCCTGCAGTGATGTGCACTTACAGTGTCAAGGAAGGCACATGTCTTCCTTGCAGAGTATATTAGGGTCTGGAAAGAATTTAACTTATGTTTCTTTACCTGGATTTCTGAATTCTTTGTTGGGGCAATGGAAAGCCCCCATGCAGCTGAGGTTCAGTGCATGCCCACCGCCCAAAACTCAGAGAAACCATAGTCTGAGAGGGATAAATTTGTCCAAACTCATGAGCAAGGGCTTCAAATTGTCTCCAAACCATCTTCTGGTTCCCATCCCACCGCATGCAGTGCTGCTTATGGGCATCCTCAGGGAATTAACAGATCCTTAGTAACACTGACTCTAATAGGTACTCTAACCCAAGGCTCTGTGACCAAGTGCAATGGTAGTGGCTGGGGAAAATGAGGTGTGATACAGCCCTGAAGTTACCACGAAAAGAGAGTCCCCTTCACTATGCTTTCCACAGGGCATAGAGTTTCCACTTTTGAACCTTCTTTACTCCCACTTATTCTCCGCTGAAAGGCTATGGTGATAAGGCCCAGTGCTGTACCACTCTCTGTTTTGGTGTTTGAACTTGCTACTGCAATGAAATCAGGAGCTCATTTTTCTAAGGTATTACTAGAAATGGTCTCACTTATACAAAAATCTGTTTATATGCATATTGTTCAGATCATATCAGGTAAGTGCAATTTTCCTGTACATGGGACATGCAAATCAAAACTGACCTGCCTGCTTTAGATTCTTCTCTGATGGGGTTTAGGCTTTTCACTAGTCAAGGTTTCTGAGTAAATGCAATGTAGTATACTCATTGTTGTAAAGAAACGTAGAAATTGTCATATAGCATACCTGAATACAGAAATTCAATACTTTCAACAAAGTTATCCAGGAGATACATGATCACACAGAAAAGGAAAAAAGCCCAAACATAAAACCTTGCAGTTGACCATTTCTGTGTAGATAATAAAATCAAACAAACAAAAAAGCAACCTCAAGTCAACATCTGATTGATGATCCACAGCCACTGTCTTTCTTAGGTAAGGCTTTTGTAAATAAATGACCTAATACCCTTTTCACTAATAAGTAATGGTTCAAACTGACATACCATATTCCACTAAAGAATTTGAAACACTTAGGATTCTCACAAGTCACATCTTGGTTTCCTTTTATTGATTTATTTTCACATAAAAAAAATAGACAAAAAATAGTGATTTGTCTAAAGTCACACAGAATCTAAAGTCACACAGAATCTAAAGTCACAAGTGGGAATTACATGTAGCACCAAGCCCCAAGAAAATGCAAGGGATTTCCCTTTTTTTCTTTTCCTGGTAAGTCTGCAGATCAATTGTCTTGTAGCTGATAAACTATGCTCTCTGTGATCTTAGCACTTACTAATGTAGTGACCTATTACCTAATAGGGATTTCAGATAAAGCTAGATGGTTAGCCTTGGGGTAAGGTGATGCTGGTCCAGAACTGTCTAAAGGTTTCAGCACTCTCATTTTTCTATCCCATACCATACTACAGGAGATTAAAAGAACAAATAATAAATTTGGGAAATCTGGAAGACAAAAGACTAATCTATTCTTCTTACTATTCATGGGTACTGTGAATAAAATGCATTAAATATTTGGAAATTCTGAGGGGCAAACAAGTATACCCAAAAGTTCCTGTTTTAAAGGACAGTAGGGTGCCTTTCTTGCCTTAGATTTCTGTGGGTATTCATTTAAGTGTTGCACAAAACTAGCTCAGTTACCTGAATAAGTTCTTTCATAGCATCAGGTCAAAAAGGAAAATGCTGTCAGGTTTGTTCTCTTGAGCAGGTGGCTGAACACCCAGAAACTCTTTCGCACTGTGATGGAGCATAGTGGCCTACTGCAGATTTCAGCATGTAGGCACTGGGCTGCTCTGAGGGATGTAAACTGCTACAGGGCCTTTTCAGGTTAGTCAAACTGTTTTAAGTCTTGCTCTCTAGTGCTGGAAATGCTTTTTTTCTGGGAAGCAATAAGACAGGCCTATTTTGCGCTTGGGGACTTGTACCTCCTCCTCCCTTTCCAATCACATTGCTGCCCATGATTTTTCTTTTACTGTGCCTCAGTAATTCTGCATGAGGCAGTTCCTCCTCTGCCTGCAGGTGGGCCAGCTCTTCTGCTTCATTGACTTCTAAAAGAGCTTCAGTGTTTCTACAATCAGCACCTCAAGCATCAGTTTGTGTTCCACGCTGAAATCCATTTGAGACTGGGAGCCAGGAAAGCAGTGATGAAGGAATCTTCATTACAGTCTCCCTTAACATTAACTTTGTTAGAAAGTATTGAATTTCTGTACTCATGTATGTTATATGACAATTTCTATCTTTCATTGCAACAATGAATACATAATATTGAGAAAAAACAGCAAATCCATGAAACACTGAAAAAGAAAAAAAGCAGGAGATAGCCCAGCTGCATGCTCAGATTGAACATACAATGTTCAAAAGATGAGGAATTAAAGCACCAAAAAAAGAAAAATCTGGAAGAATTTCTTTCGAAGACTTTAAAAGGGCTCTCAGTATTGCCCAAAAGAAACCGGAAATCTGGAAAAAATTGCAGCTTGAAATCAAACAGTAAAAAAGAAGCTCCAGATGGATCCCAAATTTAGGCACATCTCCATGAGGAATTGGATCTTTCCTTAGAAGAAAAGGATGAACTTATTAGTGTCCTGCAAAGTCAGGTGTCATTGCTGAACAGGGGTTACAGAATCATCAGATAGGCACTTAAAGGCTTGATCCAAATAATTTCAAACCACAAGATCAAAGTCCAACAAAAGAAATCAGTTTCCACAGAAAATATGTGCAACCAAGAAGAAATGAGAGTAACAAAAATTCTAGTATTAAAACACTGGAACATGTCTTGAAACTGCATCACAGAGGTTCAACAGAGGAAACAGTAAGGCATCTCTAAACAGGAATGCTCTAATTGACCTGGAAGGAAGTAGCCAACTTGTAAATTCATTATTCTTGTCACTTAGCTTCATCAGCACTTCAAGTGAGAGCTGTCTTTGACTGAGCTCAGCATATTTGGCCCAATGCAGATGGCAAAATTGCCTGAATTCCTCCTGCTAGTTAATAAGTTTTGTCTGGTATGGTGAAACAGAAAAAGCAATGGCTTGAGGAATAAAAGATTTGCCTTAGGCAATTGTCAGACATGTTATGGGAACACAAATGTAATATGTCTCCAGTGCAATCAATTCAGTGGCTGCTATTTTTTTTATAGAAGTGCATTTCCATTAACTCAGAGAAATGATACTACTGTCAACAAAAAGAAAGCCACACGCTTTTCTCAGTGGCCTAGCAGAACATGCCATTCAAAAATCCCCACAGGCAACTCAGCAGGAAGTCAATTTTAAGATCTGACCGACAGGTCAGCTTTGCAGAAAGCCATATAAGTGAGTAGATCAACAACATTAATAAATTCTATGATGTTTCACTGGAGGGTTTCCTAAGGCACTTGAAAGCTTGAGGTTTTATTGTGCAACTTTCAAGGTATTCTAAGACAGTTTTCAAGTCTCTGTCTTTTCAATTCTGAAGCATGGTGTTTCTCATTTTCATGGCTGGAGTCACAGTGGAGTGCCTCCACTCATTTAGATACTGCAACCTCACTCCCCTTCTTATAAGAGTCATTTTATGAAGCTACTTTAAAGCCCTTAAATGAGTGTTCTGAACAGAGAAATGCTTTACTGTGCCACCTTCCAGCTGCAAGAACTAACTAATAGAAACAAGGGTTTATAAATTAGGCTGTCAATTTGCAGGGAAACTCCAATACTACAGCAGTCACTCCATAACACTGGGAAATATTGCAAAGCTTACTTTTTCACTCCTAATTTGCTCTGCTTGCCTTCTCCAAAGTTAGCATCCTTTCCTTATAAAGGACCACTAACAGAATTTTAGAGGGGATGATTCAGAGGATGCCCTTTCTGAAACTGGAGGCTATGATTCCTCTGGAAATTCATTGGTTTGTCACAGCTAGTCAAACATGAAAGACACTGTCTTCACAGATTCATCTGCCAGTTCCATTGATCTAGATCTCAGCATCATTGGGAGGCCCATTTACAGGTAGATGCTGCTGTGAACTGGTTCTCTGGGCTTTCTTTGGTTCTCCTAGTTCATTCAAAAGTGACTATTTCCATCATTTAGGATGACTGAACTGGTAGCAGGAAAGGCCTGACAGGTGCTTAACTGGTCGTCAGGCTTGCCAACTGAAACCACATCTGAAGATTTTGATGACCAAAAGCTATCCCTTTGGTCAGGGAATGAAGGACAAAAAAATATACTCCCATACATCTGGTCCATTTTGTTCCAACTATCTATGGCCAGCCAAGCCTCCATCTGTAAACCTGGCATCACTTGTGCCATGCTCTTCAGTCACTGCTCAGGCATTTTATAAGGCAATTAAAAAATAATGTGGGCACATTAAAAAACTCTTACATCTCTCCTCCTGGTGGAGCCTGTCATACACCAGAGAGTACAGGGGGTGAGCACCCTGGGCTTGCAGGTTGCAAGGCCTGGTGGACCCCTGCTCTGTCAGAACATCTTGTCTGGGGCTTGGAGAGGGATGAGGAGCCTGGTACATGGCCCTATACTGCAGCAACCTGCCTCCTACTCACACAAAGCCCTGTAGTTCAACATCTTTGCTAGCCATCTTGGTTTGATAAGTGGATAAAATTTACTTTGGCGTTTGAATGGAGAAAAGTACAGGATTTTTTCAGAGACAACTTCCAGCAACTCATATCCAGCAAGTACAGGCTGTGATGACAGACTGCAGGGCAGAAGACCCCCAGCAATTTGCGGAGAAGCTTTAAGAAAGAGAAGCAGATCATGTAGGGGGCCCAGTAATGGCAGCTCAGCTGCTGGCTGGCTGGTCAGAGGAGCTGTGATCACAACCCAGCCACAGTAGCAGTGAGGTCAGGGTTGCCCTAGGGCACCAGGACCCTGTGTGCGTGGGGCAGCGTCCTTGGGTGGGTACATGGGGAAAACAGGGCAGGGCTGCAGCAGGGCTGTGGTCTGCAGGGCCCTGACAGTCAGTTCTGAACTGGTCAGTGGAAAAGCATTGCATATTCCAGACTGGAGACAGAGATGAGCCATCAAAATTCATGAGGGATATTAATTTTAATATATATGAGAAAGAGAGTGACAATATGCAAGCAGTCATGCTCTGTGTGATGAATTGCAGTCCACCCAGATGCAGTGCTTGCAGTAATATCCATTTGCAGCGATATATCATTTTCTTTATTATTTAATCTCATAGCTCTTAATTGGCACACTGAATTTTGTGGTTGTTTCAGGGCTTGTGGGGACATGACTAGAAGCTGTGTGTAAAATCCCTCCCCATGTGACATAAGAAGCCTTGGTTCAGCAAGTTCAAAATTGAAATGCTCTCTGGCTTTACCTTGATTGAGTGGTTGATGCTACATCTTACTTTTTAAATGTGTTTTTAAAAGACTTTCATAGAGGGAGACTTTTCATTTTTTCATGTCAAATTGGCAGTGTTCTGTCTCCCTGAATGCAGACCAGGCTCCTCCTGACTTGCATTGATGAGAGCCTCAAATGGCATTTGGGGAAACTTCTCAAGAGATTTTTTACTGTGAGTCTTCCTCAAAGAGGAAAAGGTTGAAATATATCACAGGTAAGAGCATATTTTAGACACCAGTTTTGCCTCAAATCTTGCTTCTGAATTAAATGAATGTTATAACCCCAAATTTCAATTATGAATTGGGTTCTCTAAATTAATCTCAGAGAATATGACAGCCACTACATTGAAACAGATCAGCTAATACGTCGGATGGCTTATCCTTTCATCAGCTCCACTGAGCACAGTGGAGTTTTCCAAGTTCTTTAATAATATTAAGAACACTAGTAAAATCAGATCAAAACAGATGAGATTACATCGGTCCAAAGGAGGTAGTTCATGATGTGATTAAAGAAGAAGGCAATGGAAGTCCCAGATGACATATTAAGATACTGAAAATGATGAAAAGAGCAAGATAAAGAATATTAAACATTATTAAAGTATTCAGAGAAATAAAAATATCAGAAAATATAATATGAAAATGTTCAGAATTATAAAAAATTATATTTAAAAAAAAATGCAGTTTCAACAGTTAGATGGAGAGCAGTTGTAAAATGTAGAACTGCTGACTGAATTTCTTGGGAAACAATTATGAGGGCAGAGCTGAAAAACTGGAATCTCTTTTCTTCCAGCTGGGAAAATATGTTGAACCATAAAAGCCGCAGATCTGTTAAAATAAAGGTTGGCAGCAACCGGCTTCAGTTGAATAGCCTAAACTGTGAAGAACAGCTGAGAACACAAGAATTCCTTCAACAAAGATTTGGATTCTCTAAGGACTGAGAAATTGCTAGTGGCTAAGCAACAAGCTAATTCATTTTCAAGGCATGCTTTCATAGCCCCATAGGGAAAGAGGGATGTAAACCCTGCTTTAGTTTTGAGGATAACACCTAATTCTTCAGTTTCTTGAATGTAGCTGGAAATGCTAAGAAGAGATGTTGAAACAGGACTTCTTACAGGCTCCTGTGGCCATGCTGAGTATTGAGCAAGGGTGTTATCAGGACTCAAGGAGTTAATGAGAACACTGAAACAGTACTTAATTAAATCAGGAAGAGAGGATGGAAATATTGCATCAGAGATGAACAGGTTTTGTATCCCTTTTAGTACCTGACAATTTACCAACATAGCATCCCTCTTTTCAGCTACTTTACAGACTGGAGTACCTGATTCATCTGTCTTGTGTACCAAGTTAAAGAGTAAATTGACTTGAGCTTCCAGTACTTCCAGTACTTGAATTGCAGAAAGAACTGAAGCAGCAAGTTTGAGATCAACTATCTATAAGAAAAATGAGCTAGCTTAAATTCTGTGTCATATTATTAGTGGAGAAAAGCAATATAGATGCGACAAATAGTTTTTGTGTGTGCAGAGTTACTTTTACAGGTGCTAAAACTTGTTTTGTGGGCTGAAAGTCTGATTCCTAAGTGACGGAATGAAATAATGGCTTTGACAGACCTGTAATGTTTGGTCCACTTGACACTTCTGAAGGACTGTATTTCATGTCCATTTGTGTCCAAATTGTTGCTGTCTCATTAAGGCCGAACACTGTGGCTGGGAACAGGTCCATGGGCTGCCTGGGTTTTTTAAGTTGGAATATGGGAGCAGAGTGTGCATGGATTTGTGGTATTTGACTGATGCAGAGTCTCTACCTCTCTTGCCTTTTGGTTTGCTTTCATGTCCCTTACTCCGCTTGCATCTTGATTATTTGTATTTAAAGTGCTGAGGCAGCTTGCGGAATGACTGTGTGCTGCCACACCACAGTCACTCCAGTCCTGCAACAGGGCCCGGCTGAAGTGTGAAAAGCACCGAGTCCAAAATGCTCCAGCCGACTCCTTCTGTCATCTCCAGATGAGAGGAAGGCAAAGTCCCACTGCCAGTTCCATCCCCTTGCACCTAGCGCTCGGAGCTTCAGCTGCTGGGGAGATAAGAGAGAAAAGTGGGTAAGGGGAAGACTGAAATCACCTTTCTTTTGCCCTTTGAGCCATGCACTTGGGTGCAGAGTGCCATCTTGGAAGAGGGCAGTATCCCGCCATTATGGGCGCTTCACAATTCCTGTGGTGTTCCTGAAATTTAGCAATTTTGTACTAAGCAGTTATTTATGATTATTTTGTTTGCCTGCTGCTATTCATCTTGTACACTCTCACTTTTTCAATTATATCTACTCATATTAATTTCTTATTAATGGAAAGGCATTAGCTAAACCTATAAGGGGAAGCAGCTCATTCCAGAATGTTTCTTCTTAAAGTGTCTTAAACCAAGACATAAGGTCAAGTTCAAGGGGCTGCAACTGGGTCAGGACAATCTCTGATATCAACTGAGGCTGAGAAATAAACAGATTGAGAGCAGGCCTGCTGAGATGAGAAGCTGGCCATGTGCACGCCCCGCCCAGAAAGCCAAATATGTCCTGGGCTGGGTCCAAAGCAGCGTGGGTAGGGCAGCAGGGCAGGGAGTGGATTCTGCCCTGCTCTGGTGAGGCCCCACCTGGAGCCCTGCATCCAGCTCTGGGGTCCCAGCACAGGAAGGACCTGAACCTCTTGCAATGAGTCCAGAGGAGGGACACCAAGATGATCAGAGGGATGGATACCTCTCCTATAGGGAAAAGCTGAGAGAATTGCAATTGAAGCCTGGAAAAAAGGCTTCAAGGTGATCAACTGTGGCCCTCCAGTACCTGAAGGAAACTTATAGGAAAGATGGGGCATAATTATTTACAAGAGCATGAAGTTACAGGACAAAGGGGAATTTGATCAAATTGAATGAGAGTAGGTTTAGATTAGATATTAGAAAAAAATTCTTTGCTGTGGGCGTGCTGAGACACTGGCATGGGGCTCTGAGAGTCTGTGAATGTCCCATCCATAGAGATGTTCGAGGCCAAGTTGGATAGGGCTCTGGTTTGATTAAAAGCTTTCCTGCCCTTGGCAGGTGGGTTGAAACTAGGTGTTTTTCAGTATCCTCTTTCAACACAAACTATTTTAAGATTCTATGACTGTTCTGTGGTTAGGAAATAACTTTAAAATTTCTATTTAGGTGAACAAAAAAATTAATTTGAATAAAGTCAGAAATAATGTGGTATGGGGTTAGGTGCAATGGAGTTTGTTGTTTTACTATAATTTGTTTAGATGTTTAATTCCAGCTATTCCACAGTTCTGTGAATGTTAATTTGATCATTAGTCAAAAGAAGTTCATCGTGGTTTGGGAAAAAATGGGGAACATTTTCCCAGTCAGTGTTCCAGATGCCAGTGGAAGGTAAAGGGAGTTTGCTCTTTCTGAATTAGCTGATAGATGATATTTACTATACAGCTAAATCACATTGCAGAGAGAGGTAGTTAAATACAGCATTTGCAGCATGAAATAACACACTTTCAATGCTGAGAGTCACATGAAGGCATTGCAGCTGGCAAGCAAAAACTGTGTTCTAGTGCACTTTAAAATATGACTTTCAGACTGGATTTTTTATAAATGCATTAGTTAAAACATGGGAATTTTAAAATGAAGCAAGATGCTTTAACTCACCTTTTTATGTATCTAAATATAAAAAAGATTCATAAAGCAAATGCTTTTCATTTTCTTAACGTGCTAGAGATGCTTAAATAATAGGGAGGATTGGAAAAAGTTACTTTGACAATTTCAGTGGCAATGTCTACCTGATAAAATATGGAAAAGGAATCTACAAAAGGGCTCCTTATACTTTTATTAATTTTCTGCTACATGGAGACTGCATCTCATGCTTATATACCAAACAGAAATGGGTTTGCGACTTTGACTCTGGATTGCAAATTAAAATATGTGTGCTTGTAGGAAAATAATCCCAATTTGTTGACTCTTGAGAACTTGCTTAGTTAGTGATTTAAACTTAAATAGCCTTGCTGCAATTTTTTTATTATAATTTCTCAACATTCCAAACTCCTCATATCTTTCGGGATAGTATCCTTTCAGCCTCATGTTGTGTAACTGTGGTACTTTGAATTCCTTCACTGTTGTGGTTTTTATGCAAATTCAGTCTTCTGCAAATTCAGCTCTTCTTCATTTCTGCAAAGGAAAGTAATAGTCAAATAATGTATAGCCATTTTGTTTCATTCTACGTGGTGTGCAAGTAAGCTAAAGTCAACCACAGGTGCTGGCTTTGACTACTTACTTCAAGAATAATGAGTAAACCAAAGATCACTCAATGTGGCAGTTTCAATTTGAAACCAGGTGGAAACAAAAATTTTGCGCAGTGGTTTGGATTTGCCGGTTTTAATTTACTAATTTCCTGCTGTGAGATAGGATTAGGAGAAGAGCAAAGCAGGCTCAAACTTAAAGGGTATAAAAAAAAGTTTTATTAACAAGACTAAAAGAATAATAAAATCAGAATAAAACCTTTAGACCACTCCTCCTCCACTCTCCCATACCCTCTTCTCTTTCTCACTGATGACATACAGAGACAGTTTGGTCAATTACCACCTTAAGAATAGTCTTTTTCTTCAGTTCACTTAGGGAGAGGAGTCTCCCTTGTTGCTATAGGGACTTCTCCACAAGAAAGATAAAACAATTCCCTTGCTGCTTCACTTTTCATGAATGGCAGCCCCCTGGGAATCTGCAGTCATGAAGTCTGTCTCATCTTCACAGCCTTCCCAGAGCTGTGCTTCTGGGCCATGTCAAACTCATGGGGGTACTGCTTTTAAGGATGAGTGGTTCAAAAGTAACTGTTCTCTTCATCTATCTTTAAAATCATCTTAATCTCTGGGAACAGAGGTCTTCTTCTTCTTCCCTCAAGGCAAAGGGCCTCCACACTCCTCTCTCTCTCTCTCTCTCTCTCTCTCTGTTCAAGCTTCTAACAGCCACTTCAATATCTTTCACATCTGCTTGTTTAGCATGGGTGCCTTTGCTCATGGTCTACAAGTTGAACACTCCACCCCTCTCCCCATGCTTTTCATGAGTTATAGGGATATTTAGTGTATCACAGTCCATCCCCATAGATTACAAGAGGATTTTCAGCATAAACTTAAGGCATCTCCTCATTCTCCTTCCATGTGGGACATGACTCCTTCTTCACTGACCTTGGTGTCTTCATTCTGTTCTTTTCTCTCACTCAAAGGAGGATTGAAGGTTTGTAGGTCATATGTGTGCACTGAAAGAGTTAATATCTCACCTGGGGCATGCAGAGGGAGATCCCTCTGGGCTTCACTCAGGTGGGGGGGGGCTGTGCCAGGATCTCTGCCCTCATCTGCATGATCTTGTGCAGTGGCCAGGCTGGGAGGGGCAGTGCCAGGATAACGGGGCCCAGGCCAGAAATGGCAGCAGTCTCTCCAGGGAGGTGGGGGGAATGGCTAGGATCTCATCAGCCTCCCTGGGCCTTAGCTGCAGCAGGCCATGGACGATGGCTTTCCACCCCTGCCTGCTGGGCAGCCACTGAAGCTCGGCCCGGATGAGACAGGGCCCAGCAGCTCCCTGGGAGTGGAGTCTGCCTGGCCTGGCTCAGCCACATGGTTAAATTGGTTTCCCAAGCAGTCCATATTCATAAAGGAAGTTCTCAGGAAAAAAATTTCCATGGGTACCTTCTTCACTCCTCACCAAATGCCCATCAGTGCAAAACCAACACATTCCTGTGCAGTGTGTTGTCGATATACAATTATATTCTCCACTGCAAGATTGTAGTCCAAGGATAGATAGGAGGGAAGGTCCATCAGTATTAGGAAAGATAATAAACAAATGTAAAGCACATCTTAGTGTTAGATCCTTGCTGCTGTCTCTGAGCATGGACTGAGCCTTGACAGCTTTTCTGTGAGTCGTGAATAAGGCTACCATTTTTTCCATTTCACAGCTCATGCCACTGAACGTATATTTTTTTCTCAGTCAGTTAATATGGTTTTTAACAAGCTATTGACAAAGTTTTGATTTCACCAAAACAGTTGTATTCTGCTCTTCCTGGGACAGCACTTCAATTCTTTTGGATTTTGGTTTGAATTCTTGATTTAACTTTTTTGGATTAAACACTTCTAAATGTCTGTGGCCTATGAAGCATTCAGCATCCTTCTTGGTTTTATATTATGGATTTATTTATGACAAACGTTATAGTTTACAAAGATGAAGCAATACACAGCATCAACACTAGAAAAAAGAATGCATTTTTATGGTTGCAGTTTTCAGAGGCTAAATCTTGAGGTGGCTTTGTTTCATTCTATTCCTGCACAATAAAATTGTTACTTGTTAATATTCATTCTGCCTCTGGTGTTTGATTTTCTTTTTTTTATATTCAGGTCTATTAGTCATCAAACTTTGAGTCATTGCTTCCAGTGTATCACCAGTCATCAGGTCACTGGCTTTTTGTGGTATCATTGACAAACCTAACCAAAGTTGGGAATTTTGGAGACAGTTTAGATTGGCTGCAAGTAAAAAAACCCAGACAATATTAATCTCCAAAGATGTGGATGAGAATAATTCCGATAACTGGAAATACCTACTTGGATATCTACACTTTCTGTCTCTTCTTTCCCTCTGTGCAGCTCTCCAGGGTGTGTTTGTTCATTCTTTATTTAGGCTTACCATTGCAAAATATTGTGCAGGCTTAGCCAAGGTCATTCATTAAAATGTGGAAGAGGAGGTACCGTGACAAGCAGCAGTGACAGCGGGTTCTTCTCCATGACAATGTGTTCTTGAGAGAATACATCTTGTGTTTATATGAAGAATACATATAAAGAAGTGAAATACTTCTGGACATCTTTCAGTAACAAGGGCTGGACATTCCTGAGTTCTGAAGGTTTGTATGTATTACAATTATATTGTCTGATTGCAATATTTTATCTCGTAAACAGAGAAATATCCTCACATTTCCTTTGTCTTAATAAGTCTTGTATAAGCCTTTACCAGGAGGTTAAGACTTTTTGGTTCAAATTGATTTCTCAGTTAGCCAAATGGAAAAGAAGGAGCAGGAATAAGAGAGCATAAATCATGTCTTGGATGGAGGCAGCTTGTTTACCTGAGTTTAGATCAATTTACTTGAGTCCTACAGTATTTCTCAGGTTCATATTGGCTTGAGTACAGTAAAAGAAATATTTTGGTTTTCTGCTACAGAAAAATTTTGAGCAACCTAGAGAAAACATCCTCAGTGTGCCTTTGTGTTTCCACTGTTCCCTGCTATCTGCTTTTTCTATTTATCAGCACTAAGTACAATGCCAACAAAGGTCAATCTCCTTGTCCCTTTTGCAAAAAGGAGTATTTTTTGTCCTGTTACATTGTATGGAGAAGCCTGCACAAGATGCCTTGTGGTTGTGAAGGCGTGGTTGTACATGAAAGGAATTCTTCAGATTAGGTTAAACTGAAGGCCTGAGAAAGTGACGGGGGGGAAAAAAGGCTTGTTACTATCTAGTTTTGTCCCTTTAAAAGCAGAGCCTTGCAGAAGAGCAAGGCTGTTCAAGTTGGGAGTAGCAGTTTAGAATTAAACCTTTTTAACAAGGAGAATAGTCCTATTCTGGAACTACTTAGTGGGTTTACATAGTAAGATTTTATTTCTGAAGCAGGGGGCTACAGGGGTGGCTTCTGTGCCAAGCTTCTAGAAGCCTCACTCTTGACAGATGGGGGCAGTGCCAGCCAGTGCCAGCTCCAAGATAGATAATCCACTGGGTAAAGTAGACCCCATCTGTGAGAGAGATATCTCTGAGAGCAGTAGCATCTTCTGGGATAACCTGCTGAAGAAGGGGAAAAACTACTGTGCAAAACAGCCAGAAGAGAAATGAGTTAAGTCTGTTTTGCATGTGACAGTGCGGGTAATGGTAACTGGTAAGAGTTCTCTTCATGTCCTTAACTTGACATCTTTTCCTTGTGTTTTCTCTCCCGTGTGCAGCTGAGGATGAGAAGAGTGATAGAACAAGTTTGGTGGGCACTTAGCACCCACCCAGGGTCAACAATCCACACCTTTCCATGCTATAATAGATGAGAGAAAACAATTTTTCTGATCCAAATCTTAATTTATTTTTAAAAAAGGGGTAGGAGAAAGAATTATAAACTGTCAAAGTTTGCAATAGCTTGAGGTCTGTCTGATTTCCAAGTAATTTCATAATTGAAACAGAATTTTTTTTTTTTCCTGCTGGGAACCTGATATAACTGAAATATTTATTTGCTTTAAACACTGCCACTAAGGTTGTTGTCATCTCTGATGTGAACTATGTATTATCTAGTGAAAAAAAATAGAATCCCTTCTTTCTCTGCCTTTCCTGCTCTGTCCAAGACACCATTTCTGTCCTTTAATAAATACAAAAATACCCACCTCTGGGTTCTCTTGGAGATGTAGCTGGAGCAGTTACCTATGGTAATTGCACTGATTCTTCAACGAGTACTGTGAGACCTTCTTCATCAGACCCAGCTAGCTCAGCTAGCCCAGAGGCATCCCTGCTATCTTTTGACCCAGTGGTGCCTAGCAGCTGCAGAAACCCTGGAGGTGTGAAGAGTGAGGTTCTTGAGCCTTGACCCTTTGAGTTTGTTTGACTTTAAGCTGCTGAACACCAGTAGGATCCAATGACTTGGAAAGGCTGCTTTCTGATTCTTTTCATACACAGAAATTGCAGCAGTGATTGATCACCTCTCATCTCTTGCTCCTTGCTGCACCCCTCTGCCCTCTAGGAAATCAGGGATTGCTTGAATAAGCCCGTGTGGAAGCAGCATCAAATTTTCCCTTTCTACAGGGAAGCAAAAGCTCTGTACTTTATGCCTGTCTCCTAGCTATTACTGTGTGAGATCAACAGTAGCAGCAGTGAGAGAAAATAAAATAAATAAATAAAAAAGAAAACCTAATCTAATAGGGTTTAACTCTGCTTTTGGAGGAGGCATCTCTAGGCAGCAGCTCAGTATTGCTCCAGGGAAATAATTATCTGAATTTCATTGAGAGGAGGTCCAGAAGGAAAACTTGTGAATGAATGATTGCTACCATTTCAGGATGTGACAGCAATCTTTTGACTGGCTTCTGTGAAGACTCAAATTCTCCTTAATCCTGCAGAATATTAGACAGCACAACATTCTTCAAATTTGACCTTTTTTCATAGCAACTTTTCCTGTTTCTAAAACTATTTCTGCTGCATTGCCAGATCTTGCTTTGTACCCTCCATATTTGAAACAGTCATCCATTTTGTCAGTTCTCAGGGTCATGTGAAACAGGAGTGTTTGACAACTCAAGGAGATTGATAAAAACCCATTTTCAACATATGGTGTTTTTTCCAAAATGACGTCTTCTAAAGACAACTCCTTGATGTTAATCTTTCTGAGATTTTCCTGCTCAGTTTCTAGAATACAACAGTGCTTCCAATAAAGGTGATATATATTGCTATGTGAAACTGATGTTAATGCAATGAAGCAGTTATGAGCATCTGGATATTCTGCAGGTTGAAGCTTTTTGGTATCAGGTAGCTAATGCCTCTCACAGGAAGGGAAAATGAGAGATTTTTCTGAGAGGGGGAAAAAAAAAGCAAAAAGGAGACATAAGTACTCTCATTAAAATCCCAAACTAACTAAATTTGACATGATTTTTTTTTGAGGTTTTTGTTCAGGATATATCTCCTACTTCACACAGTGCACCCATGTTTGAGATTCTTGGATGTTGCCATAATCTATATGCCTGTAAATTTTTGAAGGGTCCAGCAAGAATGGCACCAATTGTTTTGGAAAATGTGACCTGGCACCTTTTCCCCCTTATATACTGGTTTTAATGGGGAGAGATATTTCTGATTTTAGGGGTGGAGGATGACAACTGTGTTAAGCATGATGAAACTCTGTTCCTCCTCCTGTTTTGCGCTGATTCTTCATTCATGGTGGTGTAGGATGTTATCCTCTTAGGATACACAGCCCAACAACCTCAGACCTTCCTTTCTACCATTTTGTGGGCAAGTCCTGTCCAGTCAGGGGAAAAAGTTTGTTGTAAGAGATTGAGAAAAGGAATGGTGGTTAAGCTTATAGAGTAATGTGAAACTTCCATTAAATCCCCAAACTAGTAAAAAGATGGATTAAGAAAAAAATGGAAAACAATGAATTCATACTGACAACATATTACTCCCTTGCCTTGCCTTGCCTTACCTTGTCTTTCCTTGCCTTCCCTCTTCTCCCCTTCCTCCAGCCCCTTCACTTCTCCACCTCTTCCTCTGTTACACTGAGGAACCTAAATTACTGGGACTTAATTAGGCTGAGTGCTGCATGGGGACAGCAGTGAAAGAGCTCCCGTCCTCAAAATGCTGCTGAAGTAGGAAATACAATTTATTTATAAGTGTTTCCATCTGTTCAGTGAAGCTAGGGAGGCTAGGAAAAGTTTCAGAATAAAGCTTAAATTTTTTTTCCTGGAGTAGTGAGGGGGTGTGTGTGTAGAAATATTTTCACTAAAGGACATTAAGGTTTGAAGACAATACTTGTGGTTTAATGCTTACCAGTGAAAACTTTGTAGGAGTCCTCTGAGAGAAGAAAAGTTAAAAAAAGGATGAGAAGGCCCAGAACTAAACATTACAATTCTAATGTGTATCTGTGCAAATGCCAAAGTCCAGAAACTGAATACTGAATCCAATGGATATGCTTTGGTGGATATGCTTTGTTTCTATCATTCTACTGACATCAGCTCTGGAGCCAGGAATCAGGCAAGCACCAGCCAATACAATGTGCAAAGTTGGACCCTGAAGTATTGTGAACCTAATTGGAGCACAAGCTAAGACCCAGTCAGCTGGAAACTCTCAGGATGGAGGAAGCACGTCCAATTTGTTGTGTCCAATGTATGCATTGGAATTTCACTTCTTTCTGTCTGTTGCCTAACTTGTTAGGGTATTTATCCAGCAAACAAACACTTTTTGTTCTGCTCCCACTTTCAGGAGTAATTCTGTATTTTTAATTTGTATAAAATACTGTAAGGGCTTAATTGGGGCTGTAATGGTATATATCATCAGTGTTTTCAGCTTGAAGCTGAATCAAGAATCGTGCCACATGATAAATAAATTATCATGTGCTTTTCTTATAACGTTTGTGTTTCGTCAAAGATTGAAAAATCAGACTGTTTCTGCAACTCATTGAATTAACCTTTTATATACCACAACACTACATAGAGCAAAACATTTTCCCCTTTCTTGGGTGCGTTTCTATAATAATATCAAGTGTAAATAGTTTTTCTTACTGCTTTTGGTAACTCTGTAGTGTATTTATAGCACTTTTTACTGGAGCTAATTTAACAAAACTCCTTATGCCCAAAGGATGGGAGACAAACCTCCCAACAGACTGTGGTAGCTGGTTGCACAAGGGTGATTAAAGCACATTATAACTGTTGCACAACAAACTCTATAACATATTGATTTCCTGACACAGAAAACTCATTTAAGAGATGCAAGTACGAAAGAGGTGAATTAAACACTAACTTGTTCTTATTCAGAATGCATTGTGCACAACTAATTCTGACAACAGCGTATTTCTCTCACAGACTTTCAGAAATGGTGTGTCTGGGGGAAGAAACTGAAAGACATAGTGTAAATGGCTTCAGAAAAAATATGAGACCAAATGACATTCAGAAACTCATTGCTGCTTTGTGCCCAAAATAATGCTTTTTCTTCAAAAACTTCTTGGCAAAAAAACCCCAAACAAACAAATAAATAACCCCCCCAAACTCCAAAGACCAACCAAACAAAAAAATACAGTAATAACCTTTATTACGAGAAATAAATTTTACGGAATAATTTCAGATTATTGACTTTGGTTTCTGCATAATACACAAAACAGGTGTTTTCTGTTCCTAAAGATGTTTCCATCTTTACAGTATATAAATGAAGTAAAATTTGAATTTGAATAGCCAGGATAAAAAATTTCCAAGTGTACCAATGAACTTTGCCTAAATAAATGTATTTACTACTGACCTATTAATAAAATGTGTATTTCTAGTTATGAATATACAATTTTTAAAAATATTTATAGGTATTTTCTAATACATATTTCTGGGGAGGCTGTGAAAAATATTTCTACCTCAACAAACTACAAATAAATAGTCTTGAAAAGGAAGGCAAACTGATATTCATATGTGGATAATATT
>VXBU01015317.1:19889-36128 GCA_013400315.1 Bombycilla garrulus
ATAGTATTACCACTTCCTACCTTATGATTAAAAATAAGAACAAATTGTTCTACCTGTAGCACATGAAGATTGGTCTTTTACTGATCTCAATTCTTTATGCATTAGCTAGACCAGTTCCCTTCCTCTTCCTGCTTTCAGGACTGAAAAACTTTTCCTCCTCTCTGATACCAAAATAACACTACTTTTTTGTGCAGGTGGCTTAGAACCATGTCTTATAATCCCTTAAATTTCTTCTTCCCTCTTTGTTGCTGGCTGACTAAGAAAAGGTAGGAATGGACAGGAGTAATTAAATTGGTTAGCCGACAGACGTTAAACAGAAGGTACTGGTATAAAAATAATACTCTTCTCTGCTTCAATGTGTAAATTAGGGCCTTAGAGTATGAACTGATAGAAATTTCATACCTTTCAGACTTCAGCATCTATCAGATTTTCTTAAAAGATTTGAACAAGATATTCAAAACTTTTTGAGGATAAGTGCACTGAGTTACAATCAATATGCTGGCTATGAAAACAAAGCTTATGGGAGGAAAGTTGCAAATCTTTAATGTACTGTGTGAAAAAATGATCAATACATTGTGCTGTATCTTATAGCTGTAGTTCAAATTAGTCAATGGACCTCTTTTGTCTGTTGGAGTTTTTTTGATCCAGTCTAAATCCAATTCATTAGCATCTATTTGAGTTTGCTAACTGGAGTTTAAACTTTACTGTAATTTTCTTCCAAATAAAAATGTTGTAGCATATTCTAGCTTCATAAATTAACTGGATATGTTGCTTCATTTATGTTTTCTTGGCTCATAATTTTAGTATTGTTTGGGTATTACTTCCCTTCTAGAAGGTTGTCAGTACAAAATTTTTTTAACTCTGGTGATCTGACTGCAAGGCATTATTTTTATAGGTGTTGACATACCAGGTACAAACAACATAATTCACATATTAATATATCTGTGGAATTCCTTTAAAAACTTTATGCCTCTTTCAGTCATTGCAGAAATTGGCAGTATGAAACTATGGAAGACAAAACCAAGGCCTGAAATCTCCACTTTATAGTCTGCCAATCAAAACAACAGAATGTAGCGGTCCATGAAAAAAAAATTATGCAGTCTTAGATTTCCTTCCAGACTCACAAGAACCTGATCACTCTCTAACTGTAGTGAGAAATAGAGTCTGTACAGGAATCCTTGTAACTGATGATGAGATGATGAGAAAAATCTCAACTTTTTTTATGTCTAGAAGGGTTTTCTTCAAAATGAGTGAGTGACTTTTTTTTTTTTTTTTTCCATAAGAGTTGTTATTTTGTCATGCATCTAATCAAATTACAAATAATTATAAATACCAGCAGTTTAGAATTGAATTTTCCAAGTGCAGTTTATGGAACATTTACATGAATGCCCAATAGTTTTTTTACCATTCACATGTTTTTATCTCATAGATTTACCACGTCAAAGAAGATTCAATGAAATGCTCAGTAATTCCTTTGAAATAGTCAGGGCTTTTATAACTTTAACCTGTTTCTCTTATCTGAAGTGAAAATGGAATATGAAAACAGGTTTTGTTTAAGCAGCTTGAAGAAGTAGCACAGGTCATGGGCACAAATTATTGACAATTAGAATGCATGTTTTGTAGTTTCATCTTCCACTGGAAATCACATAGTGCACTCAAATAGTTTAGCTTGAAGTGTGTATTTTCTGCTGGATTAGAGTTCAGGGATCTCTGAATCTTTGCTATAGAACAAGCTCTGAAGTCTTTATCTCCAGAAATGAACTAGTATCTTCAGTACTATTTCAGCCAGTCTTTGCCTTTTTTTTTCTTCAAGCAAATATTTCACCTTGGCAGCAGCAAAACATACGATTCATACAGAAGTTATTGAAGCATTTTTGTTTACTTTGAAGTGTTTACCCTTCCCCTTTTCCACCTTTTGTGTGTGTGTCTTTTTTTTTTTCCCTGGGAAATGATGTTCTAAGAAATTGATCTGTGTTTCTGAAAAGCATCTGTTTCCTTTCAAATTCTGTAATTAAGCAAATGCAGCAAAAATGCAATAAAGTAAATTACCTGCCTCTATGCAAAACTGAATAAGGTGAGAATTTGGGCAAGAGTCCATGAGGGTTTCTGTGGTAATGCCTTCTTTCAGTCTAATACTTTCAGTTTTATGTAGTGACTGGTGTATCAAATAATTTTGGTCAGTAAATCTCATTAACAGTCTCTGATAATCCTTTGATGGCAGACCTATATTGCCAGTAATTAATATTGGCAACCTGAGTATGAATATTTGGTTTCCAATGACAGGAACAGGTATATTTATAATGTACAGGTACATTTAGAAGTGTGTCAGTTAGAAATGGTGACACTTAAGGGGATTTTCCTAACATTCATGTGCATTTCAGAGCATTTTTCTGAAGAACCTGCTCTTTTACAGCTCTGCAAAAATAATTTAGAAATTTGGTAGAAAACCTAGAATTATTTTCAGTTTTACCCAGTTTAGGTGTTAGGTACCATAATTGCAATATTTCTTATAGCTGTGCAACTCTTCAAGTTTTCAGGATGAAGTAAAACCATGAATAAGGAAGGATGGAAAATAATATCAGACAAATTCATAGGTTAAAAAATTTGGATAAATACTGTTTTTATTTTGCTCAAGATGCTGTGTGCAGTAGTATATCCATGTGACTTTTCATTAAGAATTTGAGGAAATCTACATAAGTTGAAAAATATTCTCAACTCTCTGAAAAAAAGACATAGTTAAAGAAATTTGTTTTCTTGAGTTATAGAGCTGGTATCAGAATCTGACAGAGTATGCTATTGCAAGGACAGGGATGATGGCATAAGAAGAACGGCATAAACTACCAGTGTCAAACGGCACACTGACTTCCTCTATAGGAAATTGGTGCTTCAATCTTTTAATTTTCTTATCATACTTTTCAACTCTGATTAGACCCACAATGTTATCTCAGACTCCTCCCCACCCCCTCTCCAGTTCTCTAGGGAGAGGAGAAGAAACAAATACCTCTTTGATAAACAGTCCAGCTAAAACAGCTGCCTATAGCAATTGTGAAATATTTGTTTCTCCTGGCTCCAGGGTAGTCTAGCTCTTCTGTAATTTGCCTAAGAAGCCTGTCCAGCCTTATGGCAATAGATTTCTCTCAAATGGTATTACTGCTGGTGACTAGATTAATTACCTCAAACTTTTAACCCTTACTGTGTCATCGGAGTCTAATATGCAATGGTAAATCCTGAAGAAATACACATTTCACTGGATTGTTTAAGGGTGTGTCTGGAATATATGCTGGTGTATAATAAAACTTTATTTCTGTTACAATTCAGTCCCAGAAAAATATAGTATGTGACAATTGACAATTGCCTGCTAGTGACTGTATGTCACGATACCAATGCATGCAGTATGCGTAGAGAACAGAATAAGCCTTACTGGCAGGTGGTTAAAAATATGTAATATAACAGTTCTGCTCTAAAATCTTTAATGTATTGCCCTCAGCACACCAGTCTGCTCTTCTGGGTGTGCTTGAAAAATTTCAGCTCATGGTGCATTATGGATGATGTGTAAATGCATATCTGTCAAATTGCTGAGTAAGTACTGAAGGTAGAGAGAGTGGAAAAAAAGCTTGCTTGCAACAAACACCAAGCTAAAAAGTTGAGTCTGTGCAATTTCTAATTAATGTCCTGATCATTTTTATGAGTGTTCATGATTGTTCATGATTCCTAGGCAATTCACCTTGTTTCAGAGGTGTTTATACTTAATCTTCCCATTTTGCAAGAGACTGTGCTCAGAACTGTCAGAGAGTGTCCTCATGCCATACAAGTGTACGAGTCACAGATGTTCTTGCAGTCAACTCAAAAGAAAAAAGTGCTGCTGTGAAGATAATTTACCTTGGGAAAAGGCAGGGCTTGGAAGATAAGGTAACCTGACCTAACTCTGCATTGTGCTTCAGAGGGCCTGGGCCAGCATTTCCATCATGACAAAGTTGCACTGCTACACAGGAGCACAGCTTTGGAATACTTCATGCCTTTTTTTGCCATACAAGATAGACCTGGCCCAAGCCACAGCTCATTCTGGCAAACCATCCCAGACACCAGAGTAGGCTGGCTGCAGCCCTTTGTTAGTAAACCACTGGTCATTTCCTAAGCAGAGAATGCTGCTGCATGCTTTTAAAGACATTTTTTTTCCCTCACAGCTGCCTACATTGGAAGGAAAGGGATACATTTACATAAGTTGAATATATGATATGCCTAATGAGGATGAAAAGGTAAGAATTATTGGCATTCATTGTTCAAATGAACACTAAATGCCGGTGGGAAATAAATTTAAAACTCTTCATTTTGTGTTCTAGAAATGTCACTCTGCCTTCAGTCCATTATGAAAGGGTGAAATACTGGTGAAGACACTGAAGTTGTTACTGACTGAAAAATGATGAAAGGGCAGAAACTTGTGTTTCATGTTTCCCAGAGGCAGAAAAGTATCTACTTTTTATAAAATAAATGGTATTAATGTTTAAGACAAACATTGTTCCACATTAGTGGCAATCCATAGCTGAGTGCAATGATTTTAGACAGCAGATGTGGGAAGAAACACAAGAATGAGTCTAGAGTTATACAGAATTCCACCACCTGTCTTGTCTGATGAAACTTTTTTGTTAAATATTTCCAACTATAACAGAAGCAGAAAAGGGTTAATCCTAACACCTCATCTTAGAAAAATATGGAAGGTGATGGGTTTGTACTTCTGGCGTATCATGCTTTGGGGTTAGTTAGAAGTGGGAAGATCTGCTTCTCTTTAAGGATAATTTCTCTTCAACTGTACTGCATTTCTGTTCACCTGATTTGGTTTTGTTCCTATTTAAATAGTAATGGTTGCAGAACATTGAGAAACTCATTTGTCTTATTTTACTGTCTATGTTTAATGAATGTAGTGGTAAATGATTTGTGTAAATAGTTAAAGGAGTATATTGGGTGTTCTACAGTTTTTAAATCTGATTTTGTAACTTTTGAATATAAATTTTCAAGAGTATGGGACTTTGGAACTCTCAGGTTTATGGAGAACAATATGACTAATGAGAAAGTGGTTATTTTGTATTAATTTATTTAATTTATCTCCTTATTTTTTCTTTCTTTTTTCTGACTGGCAAAAGACATTAATGAGAATGGTTCTGATCATTCGCAAGAGTAGAGAATATGCCCCAGAGAAGCACTTGTCTAGAATACTCATTTTTAGAAAAATTCAACAATCTTAGAGCAGCTCTCTTGGGGAAGAGTGCTCAATGAAGAAGATACATGAAGAGCAGGCTTCCTGACATTCTAAGACTCATTGATTCAGTGAAATTTTGCAGAGTTAAGGAGACATTTCTTATCTCACAAGGGATCTGATACAATTTCTCGTCTTGACTACTTGCATTTTCTGTCTGAAATCACTGTTTCTTGGTTTAAATACTGTCTTTGCTTTCTTGATCTGACTCTGTTCTTTCATATGAGAAACCATTAACTGTATTCATATATCTCTGGCTGAGTTAGGGACATTGGAAATAAACCAGTACGGACTGATTTTCCACCAGCATTAATTTTACAGTATTCCATAAGGTTGCCTAGTTTGTCCACTTCTTCTGGTGTACTGGAGAATATCTGTTTCATCTGTTCTTGGATAGTCGCAACTGGTGGATAATCACCTGAATGGTTTGGCTCAGGTTGGTGAGACTTAACCTTCTCCATTCTGAGCCAAGTGAGGGAACGCCTTGTCATGCAAATGAAATACAGGTATTGGTCCACACCACATTTTGTTTCCAGATGTTGACAGTCAATTTTCACTTTTTTCTTTGAACCACAGAAGTTTAATCAACAAGTTTATTGACATGTAATCATAAGGAAAAAAACGTAAACAATAGAACGTTGTAATAGGAGCAATGATTTTTTTCTATTACTGAATCCAAATCTGAAAGGTAGGTGATTTATGTGAGGAAAAAATGCTGAAAAGACTTCTGAAAAGAAGTGTGTAAGAACTCAGGCTGTGGCGGAGTCTATTGGTCCTTGCTGGGGCAAATGTCTATGGACTGTGGTAAGGTTATGATGTCCTATTGCATATAAGTCCATTCTAGCATTCTGTTGTCAGTAAAGCTACTGTCTTTCCTCTTCATTTTCTACCACCTGACATGACAACTAAGTTCCTGTAAGGCAAATGATAAACACTGATATAAATTTATCTATTTCAGTAGAACTGGACCAATTTGTACTCTCTGGAGGGATGACCTTTGGTACATAAATATATCACATCTTGCAAAATTTTGTCACTGGCATTTTGGTTCCAGTAACAAATGAGCATCTTGGAGCTGACCTTTTTCATGAAGCAAAATTCCAAGTATCACCATCAGAATATCTCATTCTTTTTCTAAAATAACATATAGGCCAATGAAACAAGCAATGAAGTTATTAAATGTTAAAAACAAAAAAGGAAGAAAAAAAAGAAATGTCATATGACAAAACTGTTTAAAATGAAATAAAAGTTTATAAATATATTCTATGTACATGCAAGAATTCTCCCTAAAGCATCTTCTCCCTTACTTTTGGATCTTTAGAAAATCATAGTACATTTTCTGTATCCACACAAGAACAATGGATGTACTATTTGCTTACCAATCTAAATCTCTTCAGTTTTTCACTGTGCAAAAAACATGTGTTATTTATATTTTATTTCTGGTTTAATATATACCTTCTCACTCAGCTATGTGTACAGGAGTCTAGACAAGCTACTCAGAATGCTCTCTGAACTACTCTTTCCTAAAGGTGTACTGTAAACAGACATGATACTAGTAAGCTTCTGATTCTGTATTGTAGGTATGTTGATTTTAAGAACTCCTGTCTTTGAAAAGAATATTTAATTGGATTTTCAGTTTGGACCTAGAGGGGTTCAGGTGAGTTTCACAGTGTTCTTGTTTTTTTCTCCCTTTTCCACAAATCATTATGTACAAAATCCAGTTAATTTCAGTGGAGTTGAGTACAGTGAGTGAGAAGGTGATTTCATAGATCATGACTTTATGCACATAAAAGATGTCTATGAACATTCTGTGCACCAATGAATGGTACAGGCTGTTACCTCAGATACTTTGGAAATACTGAAGTGTATCAGATCCTTTTTTTACAGTATCTTCCACTGTTTTACCTTTCTCCCAATCAGACTTGTTGCTTGGAAAAAACCCCTTTTGTAGAATTGTTGAATCATTAAGGTTGGAAGAGACCTCTAAGATCAGCAGACCAACAATTAATCCAGAACAATCCAGAAGTGAATGATTCAAAGGTAAAAAAATTGATTGCTCCAGGTGTTAGGTACTGTTCATCCAAAGTAAAATGTGAAAAACTTCAGACAATCTCAACATTGTTCCATAAGGGGGACCACTACTTCATTCAATGAGACAAATGTACAGACAGATACTGCTGATAAGGAGTATTTATGTTTCCCCATTCCTATATATGGTAATCTGGTCTCAAACTTGTTGTTAAGACTTCTCAATTCTTTGGAATAAAACAAAGTCAGTAACAGTTATATGATTCGACAGTGAAATGTATCACTCTGGATACTCTTATTCCCAGGTACGACCCTTTGAACAAAAAAACTGCATTTTCAGTGGTCATTCAAACACGTGACTTTGACATTTTCAGTGCAGGACAAAGCTCATTCCTTTATGTCTTACAAAGGAGAGAGTAAAAAATGTTGAACAAGTCAGTTGGTGCTCTTCCTACTCATCCTTTCTGGTAACATTTGGGTCTTAATTTGCTAGTGAGAATTTCATGTACTGCAAAGGTGAACTCATTGTCACTGCCTCTCTCTGACTGAGCTGGATGCAAGATACAGTAAAGGTGTGAATGACTAAAACAATCCATCTGATTTGCTGAGACAAACAGGCAACTTTGGCAAAGGAGATATCTATATTTGAGCCTGTAAATCACAAATTGCCTGGGCCCACACAAAGAGGAAAGGTATTGGACTATTCATCTAAATTTTCACAGCCTGTAAGTTCTGGGACCGTGGCGACAAAACAAAATCTATAAGCAGCCTACTTCATGTTCTGTCTGTGTGGGTGCAGTCTGTGCTGTTGCACTTTGCCTGTGTGCAAAGGGACAGGAGCAGAAATCAGTGCAATGGGCCTGCATCAGTTCTGGGTATAAATCAGTGGTCACAGAACCATAGGATTATTTAGTTTGGAAAAGACCTGAAAGATCAGGAACTATACATACAACATCGACTGATCATAACAACAAGAGTCAGCTTTGGCCAAGGTACAGTCATGAAAGATAGTAGAAAATTAAACGCACTTTTGGGCCAGGGAGGTTTTGGGACTGTTTATAATCTCATTTTGATGCTTTTTGGGTTTTGCTGAGCATCACAGGGATGCTAATTATACAGATCGAAAGGGAATATTACCTGGATAAGGCCCTAGAGGTCTTTTCTCAGTTTTCCCTCTACAATACTAGCTCCTTTGGAGACAGAGACAAGAATGTAAAGGTGGGATATGTTGTCTCCAGATAAATTTGATATTTCTGAAATCTGGTGATTGAATTGTTGCAAGAAAATTGTATATGTTGAAGCAATACACTTTCAATATTCTTAAAAGGTTTTTGTGATAATTTTCTTTCTTGGAGTTCCACCTCATTTTTAATAGAGCTTCATTACATGGTTAGATCATTTATTTGCTGATGTTTGGTTCTTTTGCTCTATCATGTCTTTATTCAGAATTTTAAAACATGTATGCTGATTGACTTGATGGATATCCAGATCCAAAACAAGGCACATTTAATTCTGAGGAAATGTCATGTCTAATACTTGTGCAAAGCCAAGAATATGCTCTGCTGAACTGTCAATGTCTGATTATGCCAGCTTAGCTCTGCCAGTCTGCTAAGCAGTTTAGTCATTAGGAGAGCTCCTCTACATCTTCTGGTCCCTTGGAGTTTGTGAACACTTCCTTAATATTTCAGGATCTTTTGTTGTAAAAATAATTATGGCCACAAGTAGCAGAATCTCTGGGATTTATTGATATTCCTATTTTGCATGGAGTGTGATTAAATCATCAGTAAGAGTTCTGATGATGGTTGCACTAGGTCTTTTCTAGTATCAGTGTGTAATGTCTCATTGTCTTACTGTCATCATGTAAAGATGAAACGGAATCCAAGTATCTTCCTCAGCAAAGAGGGAGTTAATGATCATAATGTCAGAATTATTAGAAGAAAATTCATCTAAATCTAAGAGAAAAACAGTTGCTGTGAGAGTAGAGTTTTAAATAGCTACAGCCCCACTTATTTCTAATTGTTGGGAATTGTAAAATTTTCTGTAATTTTAAAGGCAACATACTAACTGGTTTTAACATCTGCATTATTGAAGAAAAATATATATCTAAATGCAAACCAGGAGCATAGAAGTGGGTTCTATAGTTCATCTGTTATTTCCCTAGTCTTTTATTATTGGCAAGAAACACTGAACATGAGGAACTTCAACACATATATGTGGTCACTGGTAGATTCCTGAACAGGAGCTAGTTATGAGGTTGACAGCTTTAAGGAGGACAAGGGAGCATACTGCTTCATTTTGAGATAACCTGGTAATAGATCATGTACAAAAAATTTTAAGTTGGTTAATCTTCTCTTTAAAATGAAAAATGAAGATCAAACTTAACAAAGAAAAAGAAGCCTAAGCCAGTGACAGTAAGTAAGGATTTTGTTTTTGTGGTTCTTTTTTTTTTTTTTTTTTTTTTTTTTTCCTGGTTATCAGATACCTCTCTTGCATTTCTGCAGATAACACCCAAACAAAATTTAAAAACAGCAAAAACAACAAAAAAAACCAAGCACTTAGTGTACTTATTGATTTAACTTAACACAGACAGGTCTACATTATTTTGAGATTTATGCATCAACTTTCTTTAATTGCTCACACCAGAATAAAGTAGTGAATGAACCATGACTGGTCTTGTAGATAGGAAGTGGAAAGGGAAGGGAAAGGGAAGGGGAAGAGAAGAGACTGTGGACAAGGGAAAATGAGCTGACTCCAAAGCCATCTCTAAGAATGCCTTTCCTCTGCTGTGACTTGCACGGAGTAAGCTGCCGCAAAGATACCCCTTTTTATCTCTCCTTAGTAATGAGAGACACTCAAAATAAAATACTTTTCTGAAAAAGCTTTCTTCAGGTAAAAAAGCTTTCTTTTTCTTGAACATCAGGAAACATCAAATTTAAATGTGATCTCATTTGGCAGCAATGGCAAATGTTTGAAGGGCAAGCTTCTGTCAGGTAAAAGGAGGACATTCAGAGTGATATGGAACAGGCCAAAACCAGCTGTTTGATTTCTACCTCTCAATGACAGATAGCCTTGATCTGAATCAATGTTCTTGTCTAGCTTTCTGTCTTTGCTGCTAGGTGGTACACTGGGATGCTGGCACTTGGTATAAGTGCTAATTTCCTTGAGTGTCTGAGCACAAACAGATATTCTCATGGTGTGCTGGCTTTGAGCAAAGCTCCTGTAAAATTAATATCACTTTATTTTCACCCATTCCTTTGTATTTTCTAGTGGTGATCTCAAGTGTTTTTCATCTAATTTCTTACAGAAGCATAAAAAAAGTGGCCTTGTGATCTTTTTGGAGATTTTTTTTGCTATGTTTTCCTCATGGTAAAAATGTACATTTTGCTGTTGTGCTGCTTCACAATACTTTTGCTGCCTTAGCATTTGTGACCCTATGAGATCTCCCTTTGCAATTCCAGAGCACGCCTTTTTACTTTGCAGTCTTTAATCCACACACCCACTGACTCCTGGCAGTGCTTTCAACGTGTTGCTCAGCTGCTATCTTTCCTGGGCTTTGCTCCTCCGAACCTTGCTGGCTCTTGTTTTTTTATGGATAGTGATTGCCACTGATGTTTAAATCATCCTACTCTTTCTCTGCCTTTTCATCTTTTTTCTTTCAAGATTGTGATTCATGACTGTACACTAAATTTCCTTTACCCTTTGCCTCATAGCTTTGAGTCTATAAGTTCACATTAGAAATATAGTGCTTACTAGGTAGGAAATGGACCATGTCAGTTTCCAGTAGATATTATGTAATAGTTAGATGCCTACCTTACTGCCTGTAAGGTAGACAATGTTTAATAATGCTAATATCAGCAGCAGTAGTGCCATGAACAGAAACCACCTGATACGGTGTTGTGTTAGTCTCAGTGAAAACTGTAATTGTGTTAGGAAGGAATGAACAAAGGTTAATTTTCATTATTTTTCCTCTTTTTCATCACCACCTTTACTGGAGAGGAGGATGCTTTTCACAGGATCTCGCTGCTGATTTCTAGGCAGTGGGCTACTGTGTGGAAATCTTGCTTTTTCTGCACCATTTCTTTTCTGTTCTATGTTTATTTTCTGTTCTTGTTTTGGGTTCTTTTAATCCTTGAGGTAACTTTGAAGTTGATGTATGCACCCTCCTAATCTAGTATTTCTTCTCGCCTTGTGACAGCTGGTAAATCTGTGGAGAGTGGGAATTCACCTGCACAAGTTAATGCTCATTTTGTCAGTTTGTTGCTCTTAAAAAGGCATCATATCAAATTACAGAAAAAAAGGGGTTTCTAATGTTTTCTACTTTGGAATAATTAAAATTATGTTTTGCTAATATTAAATTAACTTTTAGAAGTCTTTTCAAGGCTGCAAAACCTCTACAGGCAAGCTTCAGATTAAATAATCCTTAAAATGAAAAAAAAAATCGTTTGCAATTTTTGAGTTTAAAGTTATTGCAAATAATTGGTTTTCTTTAGCTGGCAAAGGAAATTGACAACTAAAATATGCTTTACACACAAACCATTTTGGACAGGCACACATGTGAAAAAGAAGCATGCAAAACAGCTCTACAAGATGTGCTTGGTTATATTCTTCATTTTGACCTTGAAAAAGCATGACGTGACATTAGGTGAGGCCTCTGGCAGAAGGGTGCTGTCAATTTTCACAGTAGCACTTGAACACATGGTGACCCTCATCAGCCATCTGGTAGGGTGGCAGAAATGAACGCCTGCTCCGTCTTCATCTCCAGGCATCAACAGCCACAGGCAAGGGTTCGTGCCTTCTGCTGGTGACTTTGGTCTGAATTAACACAGCGATGGAGGGATAAGCTCAGAGGGTCAAAGGCAGAGCCCCAAAGGGACCTGCCTGCCCATGGGATTCTGCTGCAGCTGGAGACACTGGGGATAAGGACCAAAAGGACACTGCATTTAGAGGCTCCTCAACCTGAATTTGCTTTTCTGCTATTTTCCCTGAAAATATGATTTTAGAATCTCATCCTGATTTCCATTCGCTAGCAAGAAAGTGCTCTGGCAGATCTAATTTCATGTTTGCTGTGGGTGGCCGTTAAGTTTATCTTTTTGTAATCTTAATTTTGTTTTTTACTTGGTACAAATAGTACAAAGGCCTCTTGCTGTCAAGAGATTTCATTTGTTTATTTAAGGAAAAGAAAAGTGATGTCTATAGTATTTCTTCTTACTTTAAATTAGCTGTTTAAATAAAATTGTCAACTTCAAAGAATCCAGTAATACAAGAAGAGAAAATGAGTGTTACTCTGTTACAGTAATTACTATTACTGTTACAAATTTATTGGCCCGGAAAAAAATAAGAGCCACAATGGATTGCTTAAAATCATCTAAAGAACTGTTAATACATTAAAATATGAATATTTTATGCAGGTTATTAACCTTGATAATTTACCTTAAAATAACTTAGAAGTGGCTTGATTTTGATTAGTTTCTAATGGAGCTTGAATTGTCTAGATGTTAATCTTCCTGTGTGGCTGCCAGATTGTTGAGTTATTATCATATTGATAATTATTCTTTCATCACTCTTACAAACTTGAGATACGCTCAAAGGAAAGAATAATTGTGCCCATTCCACATTTTTTCCTAGGATTCTTTCTTAGAACTGCTTTTAAAAATATCAGGGACAGGCAAGTCTATGACGTCCCCAGACAATCAACCTTGGAGCTTGCCTAACCCTGAAAGCATGGAAGTTTCGCAAATTTCTGACATTTCAGCTGTGACATTCAATTGTTTTCCTCTTATACTGTGCAAAATCAATATGGAAAATACACTGTTCCGGTCCTTCTTTTAATTCTATTTTTTTTTTTTAAGTATAATAACGTGTTTTTTAATACCGCAATTAACTTGGATTTGTTTTCCTGACTGTTCTCTGCTCTCTATGTTGAAATTGTTTCTCTCATAGAAAACAAGGACAGCCTTTCTGATAGAATATAGAATCCAGTCTTAAAAGGCATTCATTTATATTTTGGGAATAGAGTAATAGAGGACAGAGGGATTTGCCTTAGCAGACACTGGGAGAAAGGAAAATATGTTGGATGGGAGACTTGCAGTCCTGTAGAGAAACCTCCTAGATACTCATGATATGCTGTAAGTTTGTTTGATTTTCACGTTATTTTTTTATTTTTATGGTAGGAGAATGTGGGTNTGAAAAATTCAGCCTAGGGATTTTGGATCCCAAAACAATGAGTTAATTCTATGTCACTTTTAGCCTTGAAGAAGATTCTGTCCTTCAGCATTATGTCAGTATTGAAAGGTTAAGAAAAAGTTACATTNTCATTTTCTAGTAAAGAGAACATGGAAAGTTCAGTGAGTGCTATTAAGGAAGTTTTAAACACATAAGTTGAGTTAGGGATATTCTCACAAGGACATGATTTCCATTTACAAGGACATGATTCTTGAATTAGAACAAAGAGAAAGGTGGAAGAAGCCAGGAGAGAGACACTGACAAAGTGTGGTCTGACTGACAAAACAGCGCCAATCATCACAAATAATCTTGTGTTAGAGACCAGTCAGCCTGTAAGGAAAGTTTTGTGACATCTTCTGTGATGTCCCTGGATGTGTTTCTTTCTACAGGACTGGAATGTTTAAAATATTAATTTAGGTAGGTAAGAGTAAAATGTGTGATGTATTTGTTTACAAAAGGAAATGGTAAGTAGAGTACAATAGAAATAGAATTAGAAAATGTTTTTGGATATGAAGTTCTTGGTTAGCAAGAACTTCACATATTTGTTCATGAAATGGTAAATTATTATTACTAATATCAGAAAAATATATTCAGAAATGACTAGGTATTTTTGTTCTATTCCAGGAGCTCATAAACCCCTGATTGCCTATATAGCATGTTATGTAATCTCAAAAAAATATGAGAAAATCCATTTTCCCACCAAGACTTCNCACAATAGTTATTTCTCTTAATCAGCTTCAATCTAGGAAGCTATTTTTTATTAATTTCTTGTATGTTACTCCTTTTTGCAAAAGTCTCTCTTTCACCCCCAGGATGTCTTTTCAGGACTCCACATTGTGGTTGCCTTATTTTCCACCATTTTGCTCAGTGAAGGACAGTGTACCTAGCTAACACTAGGTGGTATTGGAGTTCTTTTATTCTCATGAATGCTTTGAAATATATTGCTATCACCATGTCTCATTCATGTATAACCAATTTAAGACTACCGTATGATCTAAAATTATTTATCATTTCTCTTTGAAGAATACAGTTTTACTCAGTCTAAAGTAGTTTGCCAACTCTTTCACCATGTAACAGCCTCCTTGTTCTAAGGCCCTGACAGTCATTTTAGATTTGTGAACATTGTTAGAATAACAATGAAGACAGAGAAGAAATGGATGGAAGATGAGATGGAGAGAATGCAACACTTGAATTTGGCTGTACTTTTATGTTAATGAGGGGGAAGAGCTACTGAAGCATAAAACAGTAGTTCAAAAGTTGTTGCTACTTGATAAGTGTATTCTCCCTAAGTTTTCTACAGACAGCTTCAGAAATATTGCCTCCAACTGTTGTTTGAGGGATAAAATGAAGGATCAGGCAGGGAAACCATAGGCTAAACATTCAGAAGGCCGCCTTTATTTGCTCTTGGTTTAGTTTGCCAGGATGCATGGTAAAATGAGATCTTTGTGAGCCTGTTTGATGTTTGGTTTCAATGAAAAAGCAGGTGATCGTGACTTACATTAAGAACTGAACATTGTAGGTTACTTCAGTAGGCTATCATGACAAAACTTCAACATGACTGACATTCTCATTGTACTTGAGAGTGATAGGTGGGTGGCATCCTGAAAGAACTGTTCTTTGTGCTGTTAACATCATACTTTCTAATTGATATATCATTTCTTTCTTTGAAAGCAATCCAAGAAATGATAAGAATTAATAAAAATATGTTCAGAAGTAGCTGTTATGTTAGAAAACTTTGATTTCTTCCCCACAGTGGTGTCTAAATGATGTATTCCAATTTAATGACTCCTCCTTCTTCAAGCATCCAGAGTATCTGAAAAGCAGAAGAAAAAAAATGTGTGCAAGAGCTTTTATGTTACAGGTTCACTTTTACGTTTATGAAAGTGTGAGAGACAATAAATAGAATGAAAAGATATTTAATATATCTGAACATAATTCCTAAATCCCTAGGCATTCCCCATTACCATCTCAGTGATTAGGTTTTCTGTGTTAAACTTTTATTCATTTATAGCACACTGATTTGCATTACGAGGTTTAGTGATAAAACTAGAGAAGTAATATTGAAGTGACCAGCATTCTGTATAAAAGAACAGTGAAAAAATATTGGAAATTTGCCAAATATGCGTTACTATTGTGTCCTCTGTTTATCACACAATTTTGTCAATGAAGTTACTTTTCTTGTACATAAATTATTATGTTTGTCGTGAACAGACAATTTTCATGCCCATAAATCAGTCTTGCTTGCAGAGATTCTTATGGAATATTTACTTTTTCCCTTTCAACCTTTTTCAATTTTTTCCAAGCTAAAATGCGGGACAATTTAATTAAATCTCTTTCCTCCTCTGGCTTTTTGGAGAATCTCCATATCCCAGCATGAATAAAGGGGACAGACTATTCTTTTGCTAATGTTTTTTGGAATAATCTTTTTCCTTAAACTGTTGCTTAACCAAGATATTTTTCTAAGATTTGACTCAAAAAGTCAGCGAATTATGACCATGGGCATATGAGATTATGTGCTCAATCTGCAGACAAAAAGCACCTACCACCTCCACAATCCTCAAAGATATTTCTATATCTACTGTTCTCATTAATTTAAAGATTTTTTTTAATTGTTATTATTTGTTTTCCAACAAAAAAAACTCTGACTTCCCTGATTTTCAGTAGGAATCCCCTTTTACTGAAGTTTTCCACTCTCTGGTTTCTTTGCAAGTCCCTTTTTTAACTTGGAAAATCTCTAA
>VXBU01015338.1:0-12190 GCA_013400315.1 Bombycilla garrulus
ATCCTTGGTCGCCCCCGTGATCCCTACACCCCTGTACCAGAGGAAAGTGAAGAGTCGTCGAACAGCTCGACAGCACCCGAGAATCCCACACTGGTGAGATCCAGGCAACAATGGTGCCTGTGTGTGATTCTGCTTTTGGGGTTGGTTGGCAAAGGGCAAGCCAATGTAAGGGATTACCCTCGCCGGCCATTCAAGTGGGTCTTGCAACATATTTTGGGCGAGAGGATTAAAGAAATCATCACACCAGACAGCCCATCCTTTGAGTTTAAACTAAAAGACATATTTTCCCCACAGCTAGGATTCCCCTGTTTTGGGGATTCGTCACTGCATCAGACCTATTGGTGCACTGCCTCCAACCCAGGTAAAAGTTACTGTAACTATCCAGGGTACGGATACTGTGGATATTGGGGGTGTGAAACTATCGTGACAAGCGATAGGTGGCAGCCGCAGCAACCTGATAGGTTCCTGCAAGTCAAGTATGCTCCCCATGGCTGTCGCGAACCAAAATTTGGAAAAGACAGGCAAATATACACTCCCCAAGATAGAAGGAAACACACTTGCAGACACTACACAATGACAGTCTTGCAACCAACCCATGAGAGTTGCTACAGGCAAGGTGTGAACAGCAGTCACTCATGCTTTTTGTGACACTTAGGTAAACATAAAAATTATCAGGCTCCTCCTGCCAGCATCCCAACCAATCGGGCCAAACCTGATTCTTGCAGCAAGCAGCCCTAAGAAAGAGACCAGAACTAGCATGCCTAAACCACAAGTGGTAAAGTCTCCCTCCTCCCCATCTAGCCTTTTAGCTCAGTCAGTCCCTCACAATCCTTTTCTTAGTGTGCTAAATGCTACCTTTCTGTCATTGAACCAAACAAACCCGAACCTTATGCGGTCATGTTGGTTATGCTATGATGCAAAACCCCCTTTTTATGAGGGCATTGCCCTTAATGTTCCTTTTATCTATTCAGCGGCAGAAAACCCACAGCAGTGTAGGTGTGATAACCCCCGGAGGGGAATTACTCTAAGTCAAGCCAAAGGCCAAGGCAAGCATTTTGGCAATCCAATCCTAGCAAGACAGATGGGCAATATCTGTGCTGAATTCATTTAGCCTAATATAAATACTGACAAGTGGGCAATTCCATCTGCATCAGGAATGTGGGTCTGCCAGCAATCCAGGCTTTGTAACAAAGCGTCGTTTGTTAAGAGCCGTTTAGAAAAAGTTAACAGGCAATCCCTGTGTGCTCCTCAGAAAATTTGATATATCTGTTGACTTTTGTGTCCAAGCTCTAATTGTTCCCAGAGTCCTGTATCACCAATAGGAAGAGATGTATCACCTCTTAGAAGAACCCAACCGGCTCCACAAAAGGGAAGTACTAACAGGCATAACCATCGCAATGCTCCTCGGCCTAGGAGCTACTGGCACAGCTACAGATGTTTTGGCCCTCATAACCCAGCACCAAGGACTTTCCCAGCTGCAGATGACCATTGACGAGGACTTGAAAAGAATTGAGAAATCCATCTCCTTTCTAAAGAAATACGTCTCCTTGCTCTCAGAGGTAGTTTTGCAGAACAGGCGAGGGCTGGACCTCTTGTTCATGCAACAAGGAGGCCTGTGTGCTGCCTTGAAAGAATAATGCTGTTTTTATGCAGACCACACCAGAGTCGTGCAAGAGTCAATGGCCGAACTGAGAGAAAGACTAGCTCAGAGGAAAAGAGAATGGGAAGCACGCAAATGATGGTTCAAATCATGGTTCAACCAGTCTCCATGGCTGGCCACCCTTGTTTCCACTTTAATAGGCCGTCTTGCCATAATAGTCCTGAAGTTGATTTTTGGGCCCTGCATTCTAAACAAAATAGCGTCGTTTGTTAAGAGCCGTTTAGAAAAAGTTATCATTTTGCTTGTTAACCGCCAGCAGTTGCTTTGAAGCATGCTGGTTACTAACATGTTATATAACCTTTTATGACTTATTAAGTTAGTTTTAACAACTTTTGCGTGCTCTATTACATTTATACCTTACATGTTTTATAGTTAATGGGGGGGGGGAAATTGTGGGTAGTTAGGGATGTGACCAGAAGATTTCAGGCTGCTACAGGTAAAGTAGGACCCTCCTCTGAGCAGTTACGCAAGCAGAAGGATGTGACGCAGTGAACCTAAGTTATATAACCCTCTGTAACATGCAATAAAACACCATTAGCTGTCTACCATGTTGGTATTTGTGAGCTGATGGACCAAGCGGCCTGGGGTAGCCCGTCGTGCTGTTCCTGAACCAGGTCGTCATGCCTCATTTGAGTCAACACTTGTCCAGTTCTATCTTCAGAGTGAGATCATGTCTGAACAGACTTTGTTGGGATTCAAGGGCTGCTGCTGACCTGACTGTGAGCTGTGGGGGGCACAGACTGGATACTGAGAGATGGGAGCGGGATGGGTTTAGCTTCACCCTTGAAAAATATGTGTTAATGTGGATACCACAGGCTCTAGAAAAAGACATTGCCAAGCCTTTCCTAGCTGTTGCATTATCATTACTTCCTCTTTACCTGACTACCATTCAAAGCATACCCACCAAAGCTTTTCTGTTGCCGCTCAGGTTAAAGCCAAATAATGGAGGACCAAGCCACCCAATTGACCTACCACATCCCTCTGTTCTGCTGGGAGAGTTGAGACCTGCAGAGCAGGATCTGGGGCCAGACGCTCAGTGAAAAGGAAAACTGATGGAACCTGAGATGGCTGCAGCCCTCCCAGCATACTTAGGGGTTTACAAGTCAAGCTGGTGTTAAAAGATGAGTGTAGCTTAAAGGCTTTTCTTTTTTCTTTTCTTTACAGTTCAAGGATGTGTATAGCTAACTAGTTAGTAAGGTCGCTATAGACATTGAGCCATCCTAGGCTGTTATTTTTCACAAGACATCTGTATTTATACAAATACATACATACACCTGTCAATGTTTTTTGTAACCTAACATTTATAGGATGCAAGACATCTCTCAAACCTAAATTCGGCATACTAACCATCTACACATTCAGAAACATTCATGGTACACTTTAGAATATGCATCAAGGCTTTTGCTATTGCTGCTGTTGAATGCCACGTTCAGTCCACATTAGTCTGATCACACTGTTTTGCACTTGCCCATGGGCGTCCGTGCTGCACACCCTTTGCTCTGAACTGCTGGAGGGTTCTTTTCCTCTCATTGATACCAGCTGCAGGAGAACCTGGTGTGCTGGGGTGAGTGGGTGAGTTGTGGGCAAAGGCACTGAAGCGTTGCTGATGCTCCGGCAATCTCGTCCCTGGCTCCCCTAGAGCAATCGGATCTCAGCTTGGGCTAAAGCACGGGCCGTGCAAGCAAGCACAGGTTCAAAGTGCAAATAAAGGCATGCTTGAGGGCTCCCTGTAGGGATGGAAGGTGAGCAAAAACAAAGGTAGAGACATGGTAAACATACCCAGCCTGTCCGCAAGGAAGAACATAGGATGGGGAGCTGGGAGAACATATGGTGCATTCTGAACTCTGGCAAGTTATCTGATGCTTCTCACAGACAGAAGTATGTATTTAATTGAGGTGGGAGGGAGGTTTGTATAGCAAATACTTGTTAAGCGTTTCGATTTGAAAATAGCCTAAATTAGTCATCTCCAAGGCTTTCACCAAGGTATTGGAGAAAAACTGTGCTAATATCAGTGAATGAGAAACCACCACTCTCACATAAAATCTAGACTCTGAATCTTACGTGTTGTCTGCATGTGTACATTTTCCCCTCATCCCCTGCCTCTGATGTGCATATCTCTGGTCTCCTAACAGCAGGCACATGGCATCAAAAGGACAGTGAACAAATTGGGATGAGTGATGCTGTTGTTGTGGGTAAACAAAAACTTCCATGAGGTGAAGATGAGTATTTTCAGTTTTCCCAGATGTACAGTCATTCAAAAAAGCACAAAAGAGGAGCAATGATTTGAGATGAACAAGTTTTTCTATAGAGACAGATGGGCCTTGTTATACAATTCCCTTTCAAATGGAGGCTCCAGTGTGAGGACATTTTGGGACCCCAGGTCCTTTGACAGGGAAAGAGAGAGTTCCTGATCAGACCAGCAGGGACTCCCTCTTGCATTCAAATGTTGACTGTGGAAAAGCAAAGGAGTGAAGTTTTGTTTTGCTTGACTGAGCTTTACAGTGCCAGTTATTGTTTTGAAAAATGAAGAGACACCTACCACATCTCCTGGGAAAGCGAGCAGCAGCTTACTTTGGAAGAGACTGCTATTACAGTGAAGTTCTCAGCTTAGCTCTCTATTTTTGGCTTTATGTATTCACGTCTTCATGAATTTCCCCTTCAATAACAGCTTTGTGATTAAATGACTAGAATAAATTGTCTCAGAGCATCTGGGAATAGGCAGAAATGTAATTATTCATTTATTGATAGATAGTGATATAGGTATTGATTTATATAGGATATTAAGTGCTCTGGAGTAGAGAAATGAAATATTACTAGTATTTTAAAAGAGGAAATTATTGCCACCTTGTTTTCTACTTTTAAGAACCTGTGGGGAGAATACTACTCTGCTAATGTCAGACTGTTTGAATGCTTTGAATTATTTAGGGATTTTCAGTATAGGCTGATGCAAGTGTAGAAGCCTGTCTGTGATAAGTTAAATTTGTTAAAAAACCTACATCCTCTTCCTTATGGTCCTTTATTGTTGGTCACCTGTGGCTCTTGCCTAAAGGAAATACAGCCAAGCGGAGAGTTCAGTTAAGAAATCTATCTGTCTGCCTGCCCATGTATCTGTTTGTCTCTTTCTCTTCCACTCCATGGATGATATTACAATTGCTAAACATTAAATTTTTATAATATTTATTTCAAACTAGGCTCTCATACGCATCGCATTCCAGGCGAAATATGTCATTATCCCTTTTACAGTGAAGCATTAGCTTTAGAAAGGGAAGGACAAGAAAACTCAGTACGTGAGAGAGCTCATGTGGAGCAGAAACAATGAAGCCTAGGAAGGGACTCATCCGTGTGGGTTTCTGATGCCTAATAACAGTCGAGCTCTTGTACTCAGTCCTGCAGAGGATAAGCGAAGAGGGTCTCTCTTCTCTACTTAGTCCTTTATTTTCACAAAACCCGTTGGGATGAGATATTCCTGAAAATCTCACCTCTCTGTCAATGTGCCTGAAAACAAAAGGCTTCAAGAGCTACCAGGGAAGACTCACAGAAGGGCACTCAGGCAGGCTGTGTGAGCCTAATTGATGAATGAAAGCACCCTAAAAGTGAATCCATAATCCTTGGACCCTGTGTGCAAGAGCAATGTAGCACACCCTAGAGGAGAAGGAAGAGGAGGGCTGCCTTGGCATCCACTTACCCCATCCCCTCTCCAAAGAGCAGCAGCACATTTCCTGGTGTGTGGGAAGGTGCCTCTGGCCTCCCCAGGAGAGCCAAAATCACAGATCTCCAGCCTGTCTTTCCCTCATTACACTGTTCCCTCCGTTCATTCAGTGGCCTCATTAACCCCTTCCTTATCCTCCTCCAGATGTTCCTCTCCAGAGTGCTACCAGCAATTCAGAAATTAATGGCAATTCCTTCTGGCAGAGGTATTCCCCCTTTAGTTCCTATTTTAACCATATTGTCCATATTTTTCCCAGATCTTCCATGGAGCACCAATGGTTCACCACAGAGCTTGCTTTGCTGCCAATCTTTTGCAAAGTTTTCTCTTATTTGTGGCTGCAAACCAAAACGCTTCTCATACTTGTGTCCCCTGGCAATGAGTATGTTTCAAATACATCACTGTTGCACTAGGATTTGTAACGGGACACCTTTCTCTCCTCATATATATATTAGCACTGACAGCTAGGGGTTGTCACTGCCCACCAACATAAGTGTGCCAAGCTCACCTCCTGCACAGCATTAATGATCTGTAAGGCATTCTTTTCATCACTTTTTGCTTTCTCTTCAGACTTCCAATTGGAGTTGTCCAAACCTTTTTTTTTCTTTTTCTTTCCTTTTATTTTTTTCAGGAAATGGGCTATCCAATACATGCAGGTCTCAAAAAACCAAAATGTGTGCCTCTTATAGGCACTGTTCACCATTTCTCAAGGGCAAAAGAAAATGTAGAGGCCAGAGTCAAGATGACATGAGTGCCTCCCAGTTTGAAATAAGAGTATATGCAAAGCATAAATAACAGTTTTAAGGCCTGATCTGTGCTTCTATTCCCACCAGTGCTGTCACATCAGTGCTGACATATCTGGGGACAAACTCTGCTGCTCAGGTTGAAGATTGGTGTATTTTCATTTATCACAACTCAACCAACTGTCAGGCCCATGGCCCAAGTTTTTCTGTGCCAGCCCAGTTGTAGTGATCAAGGTGGACCATACAAATGCCAGACAAAAAGCATCTGCTTAAGCCTCTTCCATGAATATGCTTTGTTTTGAGATCATCAGCTATGCCTCTCTGCCCTTGAACTGAAGCAGGAGAATCATGACTGTAAGTCAAGTCCCAGACATCCTAAGTTAACGAGCCTAAGTAAACGGGAAGCATTCAGCCCTTTGTACTGTTTTAAATAAATCTGCCTAACCCCATACCTTTGGGGACCATCTACATGAGAAATCTCCTTCGCATCCCATGTGTGAAATGAGGGGGTAGTTTTGCCTGAGCTAAATAGTGTCCAGCTGCAGTGAGCTGAGAGAAGCAAAGCCTCACGGTGCTTTAAGCCACCTCCCACAGGTATGTGGTTTAAACTGGGATAAAGTGGCTGCTGGAGATCTCTCTCCCTTTGTCGAGGGAGCTTAGGTGGTTTCTTCAAGCCTCCCTTTCTTTGGCTAAAAACTGCATCACATAGCCAGGAAGCCATACCCAGTGTTGCACAGGAATTCAGGCCCTAAATATTGAATGATCAAATAGTTGAGAGAGTATGACTCTGAGCAGCTCATAAAAAAAACCAAAACTACATGAACCCATGGAAATTCATCAAAACTGTGAAACTGGCAACTACAAACCAAATTCAAGTCAGTCTTGTGTCAATCACAGTTCAATTGTAATTGAGTTGTAGGGCTACAGCAAGGAAGAAATTTCCTTGCTCCTATGTACAACCTTAATGTTTTTGTCACAACTGATTCAGAAACAGCCATAAACACCATCAATTTCCCTAGTGTGTTAGCATAAATTAGGATGTATTAGCCTAGATGACTCCTAAGAACTGTCAGAATAAGATTTCTCTACATTTTATCACAGGATCTAATGCACACACACTGGAAATTTTGGCAAAACTTGAAAATAAATTGCAGTGAAATACTCTTTCTAGGAATAAACAGTGACATAATTTTGGAATTCCATTCAAAATGCTCTTGGTGCTGCTTATCCTTCCAGAAGTAGTTTTCCCTAAACACTTCCATTGAAGTACCTTTATTTCAAAACTCATAGTACTATGTTATTTTTCTTCCGAATTAGTTCAGATAAATATAAAAATATTTTTGTTTGCAAATCAGTGATATTGACACTTTTCATTTTTTCTTTTTCCTTGCTTTAAAGATATGTAAACAGAAGAGCAATCAGAAGCTCCCTTAAGTACAGTATCCCTCCATCTCTGATTCAAGTTCATTAATAAAAAAATGATTAGTGGCTATTTCAGATGAGTCCCTGACAAAACCTTGTATGTACTACTTTTTAATGTAATCTAAGAATACATTTCTCACATCTTGTTTCTTAAAATTGCAAATAAAATTCACTTCCTCCCCTTCCCAAAATGTTTTAGAATGTATTTTCTTTACATAGGCTTTCCCATTTTTTCCTCTGTCTTACATTCCTATGACCTAAATACTCCCCAGAAATACATTATGTCTAAGGTCAACTAGGCAGGAAAATGAAACCCTGAGAACAGCCACAGAAGCTGTCTTTACACTCACCACTTCTTCCAGCAACAACGGTTAAGTTTAGCAGCAATCTATTATTAAAGAGACCAGGACACTTCAGTCTAGGGAGAGATTCTGGGACCAAGGTGGACTACAGCACTGTGCTGATATAAAGGCACAAATGGCTGAAGAAGGCATAAACAAAAGGATTATTTACTATTCTTGGCAGTGCAAATGGGATACCCAGTGAATTAATCAAGGAGTGGATTTAAAACAAATTGAAAGAAATCACCAGCAGAGCCTTATACTGGGAACTTATTGCCACTGGATGTTTAGATGGCAAAGCTATAAACAGGTTTGAAAGTTTATTGCATACATTTGAGGGGGTAAGATTGATTAAACATGATAAACAGAAGTGCAACTGTTTATGTCAGAGAGAAGATGAGCAAAGAATGAATATTTGCTATTTCCCAGCATTTTATTTGGTGTCCAACAGCTCAGGGTGGGTTTGTTTTTGGGTGACCCGGCAGCAAATTTCTAACAAACACACATAATTAAACAATGAAGCTGATTGCTAGAGGATGCATGGAGGCCAAAATCAAAATGCAATCAAAAAGTGATTGGACAGATTGAGATCAGAAAAGACTCTTGAGGGATATTAAATACAACAATACCAAGACATCCTTCAGTTCAGCTTGTTAGAAGCTGGAAGCCTATGGCAGAGGAAGGATGAATCTGAATTTGTCCTTTTCTTGCACATTTCCTGAAGCATCTGCTCTCACTGGCTGCCAGAGACAGCTCTCTGGGTGATTTGGTCTGACCCCTCTGGATGTTTTGCATGTTTGTATCCAAATGATCAGTAGTGAAGTGGCACTTGGGCCATGCTCAAAACAAAACTGATGCTGAAAGGCATGGAAACAGCAGAGGTAGTTTACAAACCTCCCGCAGCCATGGCTTGTTTGTGGGCTCAGAGGGATGACAGCACATCCCTGAGTGAGTGTTATAAACCTAATGGACCTGGTCACTAAATGCCACAATAATCTAAGTTTACCTGGTTTTGTTTGCTTGTTTACCAAAGTTTTGGCTGCAAGAATTACACAAACGTGGGGTGTGTTGTTACAGCTGGTTTAAGCCTTTGTGAGAAAGACAGTCTAGAGGCATCTTTCATTTAACACAGCTGTAAGAGGCATTAAGCATTTCTCACCTCCCCCTCTCCAGCTCCCTGTAAAAGGCAGCACTGGTGTTTTTTACGGATTTGTCTGCTCTGCACAGCAGTGCCTCAGCCAAGTGTTGTTTCAGGAGTGTGGTGAACATGCTTGTTTCTGTAGGGAAAAAAAAAAAGCTGAAGGTATAGAGGGAATAACGAAGCTCAAAAAAAAAAAACCCACAAGAAAGTCTGAATAGAGTCTGATGGTTTTGGAAGAATAGTGGCATCGGTTTTGGGTGGAGGTTGTGACAAAAGGAGGTTGAGAAAATTTTTTGCTGTTATTTTGGCTCCTCCTGTGCTTAAAGATGCAGGGTTTTGTACAGACTTCCAAACAAACACAACTGCAGCAGAGATACCTAATTGCATCACCATATCTCCTCCTAACTGGAATAAGCTAGGAGAGTTTGAATTTTTATTTACCACTCAGCCTAGAGGGATAATAAGTAATTTCACAGAAACCAGAGAGACAGGCACAATGGCCTGATTCTGTTTGCAGTATGATGCAGTGTTTCCACTGATCATGAAGAGGTTTGACTTGTTTTGCGGTGCCTGAGTTTCCAGTGGTGAAAGAGAGACATTTGGGATGGCATCAAGCTGCACCAAGAAATAATCCCTGGGTTGGAGACAAGCTCTGTGAAGCAGCATGCATGCATTTTTCAAGAGGACCCTCATGAGGCAAATCAGCCTCAAGTGTTTTTAAAGTGTGGCAGCAAAGTCTTAATTCATGTTATTTTAGGAATAGTTCTGTCCCCAGAACACCCAATTTCTATGCTCCTGAGTCTGCAGAACAGCTGTGTAGGTTCTGGCTGTAATGGTGGATAAGAGTGGGGATGAGACTGGTTACCCAGCACAGCAAAGCAAATCTGCATATGTCCAAGAGCATCTCACAGACATTATAGAAGGGGTGAGTAGAAGAGGTAACCTCCTAAAAGGAGCAGTTCAGGAGCTCTGCCATGTGAGTAATTTTATTCCTGCAAACAGAAAAGAGAAAAAAAATCCCTACCAGGCTTTGTAGCTGAAACAGAGTAACTGACTCTCCTCACTTCCTAGTTTTCCTTTTTTATTATTTTCCCTTCCACAACATAATGTGAAAACATGTTATGCCCAGAGTTCAGATGTGGGAGTCTGTGAGACAATGGCAGCTCCAAGGTGACAAGTTCCCAGTAATATTAAAGTTTTACACTGAATATTTTGTTGGTATTTAACTCCACAATGTTTCATGTTACTGAGCAGAATCAGAAATCCCCTCTCATCCCCACTATTTTGTTTCTTACTCCTCTGCTCTGTACATTCTGAAGGCAGGAATGTGAGATACCAGCTCCTTCAGGGTTGAAATGGCTTTATATAAACTAACAGAGAGGGCAAGTTTATGAAGTGGAGACAGGATCTAATTCTGTACTCAGCTGAGAGCCCACAGGGTGCTTTTGCTTGGAAGCCCTGCAGGAAAGAGAAAAGGCTTTTTACCCAGAGGGTGACTGGTCACTGGAACAGGCTGCCCAGGGCAGTGGTCACGGCACCAAGCCTGATAGAGTTCAGGAAGTGTTTGGATAATGCCCTCAGGCACAGGGTATGACTCTTGGGGATGCTGCTGTGCAGGGCCAGGAGCTGGACTTTAGCTACATGGATCGTTGTTGGACTACATGGATCGACCCCAAAAGTGACATCTTCTGCACTGATTTTTGCCTTACAGCCATGTGACAGAAGAGTCAGCCATTAAAGGTAACTTATTTACTCTAAGGGCAGTGCTGTATCACTACTTCATTTTTATATTTCCACCTCCTCTGCAGTAGAATCATAGAAGTGTTTGGGTTGAAATGCGCATTAAAGATCACCTAGTTCCAAATGCCCTGTCACGGGCAGGAAACCTTCCACTAGACCAGTTTACTCAGAGCCTCACCGAGCCTGGTTTTGAGCACCTCCAAGGATGGGAAGTTCACAACCTGTAAGAAAATTCAAGACACCTTGTTAGGCAGTTTTTACTGTTTTTAAAAACAACACTGTACTGAAACAATAACTTTTGAGTTGCTAATTCATCTGGCTCCAGTTTGAAATTAAGGCCGGAATTTTTCGTCTCTTTCAAGCTGCACTGTTTACAGAAATTCATGTCCTGTGCAGAATACTGGAGATACTGTGAGGGAAGAATGGATGGAGTCACAGAACACACAAAAATTGTGAAGGAAAAGAAGAAGGGGAGGAAACCTTCAAAGGGGAAGGAAGTAGCAAGGATCAGGCCTCATCAAAGGAATATCATGACGTAACAATCTCTGTCCCCAAGGGACATAATAATCTAAAGGTAAGTCTAAATATCAAAGTATGGAAAAGAGGAAAAGGAAGAAGAGACTAAGGCTATGGAGGGGCATGTTCATGTTCTGTACCTCAGACAATACCTGGCAACAAGTGCACAACAAAAACAGAAATATACGGTACTTAATCTGAGGGTCCATCTGAAATTTGAGTTTCCTTGCTGCTCTAATAGAACCGAAAAACTTTTCCAACAATGCATTGAAGGTAAAGCTCAAAAGAGGTCAGACACATAAGCCTGTCATCTCTTTGTCATTTCCTGCACAAATGTACAAACTAAAATAATCTTCTGATATTTTCTAGTATTCAGAAGAAATCAGATTAGGAATGGTACAAATAAATAATCTGAAATAGTGATAATCTGCCCAGCAATTCCTTCTGCAATGGTACTGCACCTGATTTCTCTGATACCAAGGGAACTAACCAGTCAAAATGTCTTCTGTTTATTCACTGAGAATGTTCAACAGCTCAATAAAACAAAGGTACCCTTCATTGTTCCTCTCTAGATTATTTTCATTACCTGTGCAAGTTAGTAAGGTAGCAACCAATGTGTTGGCATGGAGAATTTTCCATGCTGTGGAAAACTGCTATTTATTTAGGAAACACAGTAAATTCTTCCGTACAAGTGCCCTCTGAATGGCAATTGGCAGCTAAGTGTTAGCAACTGATATAAAGAGAAAATAGTTAATATTTTATTCTCCTATCCCATGATACATCTAGTCACTTGCCTATACATAGCAATTACAGATATTTTAAATTACACCTTTCCTGGAAAACTCAAAGTACACTTAGAATGATAAATTAATATGAGCTTGTAGTCCATCTGTGGTCCCATATAAGTCAATGATCCCATTG
>VXBU01015362.1:9609-42929 GCA_013400315.1 Bombycilla garrulus
ATAAGTTTCCACCCATTCCTTTGTTACCTGAACATGTGTATTTTTCCATGCATGAGTATATAGTCTTCCCAGTATTATGCAATGGAATGTGAAAGCAAATATTTTCCCATTAAACTTGTAGTATTTAGTATTCCTTGACAGCTCTAAACATCTATGTTTTGCTCCAGCCTAATCTAAAGACGTGTTCAAATGTAGGTGGGTTATTCCAGTCCCACATTGCGTAGTGCTTGAGAGTGCTTTACAAGAAAAAATTGTTTTTCTTGAAATTGTCTGAGAAATAAATGCACTAGCCCTCTGTGAATGATAAATAAAAAGATTATATAATATGCAGAGAAACATAATGGAAAGAGCTCCTTTCCTCAGAGAAACCTGCTGCACAGTTCAGAATGTTTTAAAACCAAATGTGGAACTCAGCAATCATGTTGTCCAATTAGGGATGCCTGTGTCCATTTAGGTACAGTGAAGACAGAANAAAAAAAAAAAAAAAAAAAAAAAAAAAAAAAAGCCCATGCTTGTGCTCTGCTGCTTAGTTCCTTTATTTCACAGCATTTTCCTGTCTTTCTTTTCCCCAAGCACCAAGTTTGTGGTAAAAGTAATTTCATATCTTCCAGCTGATTTTCACAATTAGTTCTTGAGTAGTATCTGAAACAATGCTTGTTTTCCAATTCCAGTGGTGTCTGAAGGAGGCAAGAATGGTCTTCCAAGCTGTTAGACTACAAAATGAAATAGTAAATCAACTGCTGATAAGACATATATATCTTATTAAACACAAGGAATCCACCAGAAAATCATTACACTAAAAAGCGACAANTTACTTGGTTTAGATTTAGAAAGAAGTAATTCTTGTCTTGTGCCACTTATAAAATGACTGTAAATTTAGTGATGATGTAAAATTCAAAGGCAGAACCACTTATAGTTTTGACAAAGTGCCAGCTATAAAGTATTTACTGTTCTCGGTGGTTCTGCCTTGCACACTTAAATATTTATCAGAAACGTGAACTCTTTTGATAAATGTTTCCAATCTTTGTGAATTTTTAAAGATATTTAGATTTTACATCAGAAGCTAACCTCCCATATTTCATAACAGAAGCAAAGTTTTGCTCTTTTTTAAATTAAAAGGATGAAAAGCATTTATTATTTTTCATAAAGTACATTTCAGCATATTTATTCCTTAGTATTTGCAAGATCCCATTTCTTCTGATGTTGATGACCATTTATAGACATAATTTGTGTCATGAATGCTAAGGACAGTCATAGGTTTGTGTGCTTCACGAAGCTGCAGTCACAGAGTCTTATCATTCCTCATATGCTCCCATTTCCTACCACTGATGGATTAAACTTTTTCTTGTATTGTTATTGTATTTAAAATCTATATTTGTGACTGGAAGACCACTGTAACATTTGCATTTGTCACCTGTTTCTTTTCTCTGGAGGAAGGTCAGAGGATGCCACGAAGATTCTTAGGGGGCTGGAGTACCTTTACTATGGAGTGAAGCTGAGAGTGTTGTTAAGCCTAGATAAAAGAAGGCTTTGAAGAGCTCTTAGAGCCCCTTCTAGTACCTAAAGGGGCTCTAAGAGAGCTGGAGAGGGAATTTTGAAAAGGGCATGTGGTGATAGGACAAGGGTGATTGTTTCAAACTGACTGACAGCAAGTTTAGGCTGGGTATTAGGAAGTTCTTCACTGTGAGGGTGGCACAGGTTTCCCAGAGAAGCAGTGGATGTGGAAGCATTCAAGGCCAGGTTGGATGGGGCTTTGAACAACTTGGTCTACTGAAAGATGTCCCAGCTCTGGACAGGCAGGTTAGAACGAGATGATCTCTAAGGTCCCTTCCAACTCAAACTATTCTCTGGTTCCATAATTTGAACTTCTCCTGAACTGTCTTCCCCAAGGAGCTTGTAAAGCGAGAAGAGGTGTCATAATCAGGTGTTGGCCGTGTGTGTCTGATGGAGACCCTCAAGGCTTCGCTTTCTTTTAATGTTATTATGACAAAGTTTGGGTGATGAGACCAGGTGAAAAGAACCCAAACGTTAAAGATTGCTTCAGAACTACAGGCAGTGGTGGAACTGCTTAAAAAGAAGCAAGGGCAAAAGCTCTGCAGATGTCACTGACAACATCTGCCATCACTTCTGGCTTCTCAAGGTCTGCTTGCATCCTGTGCTACTGGGAATAACACTGTGCATTCAATTATGCTAACCCCCCAAATTGCTTCGGAGTAGTAAAGCAATGGCCTAATTTTGGCTTCACTGTGGCAGTGAAACTCCTGCCTCCTCCACCCCCCCTCCTCCTCTTTCAAGATTTCATTACTGGTTTAGCATAGGATATAAGTGACAGACCATTGCCTTTTATATCAAATGACTACAAAAGTATTTAGCTGCAGAGGATTAATTTTTTCACATTCATGGTCAGGGAATGTGAGACTGACTTACATTAAATTTCCCATGCCATTTGGCTTTCTGAGGCCTGTGCAGTGAAAATGAAAAAGTTTCCATGGCCTGGATGAATTTCTGATGAATAGATAAGGCTGTGTGCAGAGCAGAAATCTGTGACCCTCTACAGCTTGCAGTCAGGCACTCCACAGCTTCTTTGACATCAAAGGTTGCAGATTGTTTTGAATGAATAGAGCCCTTGCAAATCGTGTCTGCTAATCACAGAAAATCTGGATAGCTGTCATCTTAAAACACTACGAGTTTATGAATTGTGGCAGATTATTTAGGCCTTCTTTAAGGTAGCTCATCAGCCTAAACCCATGGAAATTCTAGCTGAAAGTTAGCTTCTCTCTTACAGCCTTCCTTCGTTCCTCACATATCCAGCAGATGCACACAGATGCAACACTGCATAAAAAGGTAAAAAAAGTATGAGAATCTTATAATCAAAATTACTTGGATATGCAGCACAGAGAACCAGGGAAATGTTCAAGTTTCTTATAAGAACCAGAAAATTTTAAAATTGCAACCACACCTCCAGAGATTTTTTATTTTTGCAAGCAGCTTTAGAGGGCTAGCATTTTATGTAGGAAGAGTGGGAGGCTGAAAAGCTGTCTTGTTTCATAGAAGTTTTCTTTTCCTCCTATACAATCTGATTATTCTAAAAGCTTGTTTGTCACAAACTTTCTTCTAGGTCATTACTGGCCTATTATTGGAAGGCTGTAATAGAGATCTTTGTGATCCTGTAGCAAAAATAAAGGGGATTTGGGCATTCTGGTGATCTGCCTGTACTTTTTCTATTCTGGCCAGAGCATTTTGTATTTATACAGCACATTCACCCCATAAGCACTGCAAAAAAGAAATTTTTGAAATAAAAAAAAAGAAGAAAAAAAAAAAACTTTTTGTAAGGGACTGCCATGAGGCTATTTCTTCAATTCTGTCTCTCTCCTGATGATTTCATTATTTTATTCCTTACCTATGGTGTGATGCTCTTTAAGGTCCCTTCCAACACAAATATATGAGTCTATGATTCCATGATTTTATGCAGAATCACAAAAGAATGGAAGAAGGGAAGAAGGGAAGATAAGAAAGAAAGAAAGAAAGAAAGAAAGAAAGAAAGAAAGAAAGAAAGAAAGAAAGAAAGAAAGAAAGAAAGAAAGAAAGAAAGAAAGAAAGAAAAAGAAAGATAGATTTCCACTACAATCAGTTCCACTTATTCCAACACTTTAAAAGAAAAAATAAAAGAAAGGGAAGAAGTTAGGTCTTCTGCTAATAAATACAGTCCATAATTTTTTCCTTTTTTTTGATTAGTCATTCAAAGGAATTTTTTTCTTTTTCTGATGTTATTATATAAATTACATTTTACCTCTGGTGCATCACCTATGACAGTTTTCCGTTCTCTCATATTTTAATAAAGTTTTATCCCGAGCGTTTCTGGCACGCTGTTGTACCTTATTCCAAGGAGGAAAATTCCTCTGGCTGTGTCTGGCAATGGGGCTCGGTGAGGGCGGCGGCGAGGAGGGGCAGGGGCAGACAGCAGCGCGGCTGTGCCGAGCCTGGACGCTGGATGTCACTGCAGGACCGGGGACACGGCGGAGAGGAGCCAGTGCCGAGCATCGTCCCCAGGGTCCCCTGTCTCCGCAGCGACACCCAGCCGGAGCGGGGTCTGAGATGCCGGCGCTGCCTGCAAGTAACGGGGAGGTGCAATGTGTCTTTCTCTCTTGGAATTGATGAATTCCAGGACGTGGAAAATGCAACAAAACCAGCCTTGCTGTAGAAAGAATCTTTGCGATTACAATTGTAAGATACTGGGGTTTTAGGTCCCGAAGCGTTTTACAGAGCTTGCTCAGGTAAAGTCAAAGCTACAGATTATGGGATACTCGTGTGATTATTTACTAATGTGTTTAAATAGAAGACTTGGGGCTTTACTAATTTTTAAATTTAATCTACCTTTTTTATTTCTTTTCCCCAAAAGTAAAACAAGCTGATTTCAGGCTATTTATTTATGTCATATTTTTTTGTATGTTCTCTGCCTTTCACTTCCCATGTCTTCACATACCTTTCCTCTATATACATCCCATTATCAAAACTCACTTTCATTCATCGTTTATGCACATTTGCAGTGTTTTCGTGAAAAAAAACGTCTTCGCTCTTTTCTTCCTAACTGTTTGCTTTTTCCCCTCTGTGTTTTGTTTCTACATGAGACCTTTACACTTTGGTTTCTTTCAGTCATGTTCTCTTTACTGTCATGTTCCTTTTCACTCTGTTATGTTAAACATTTTACTCTGCCCACCTTTTCTGCATAGTTCTTCCAACTACTATTGCCCTTTCTTTTCCTCCCACTTTGCTTTTCCTTTCCTGTGATGTTCCCTGTTGTACATTCCCTTTGAATGTCATCTTTTCTCATTATTTCTCCTTATTTGTTTTGTTCCTTTCTTCCTCTGTCTCAATCTGAATTCTCCCCATCCTTACTATACATCTCTGAAAAAGCACACTTTTTGACTCTTTAACTTTTCTCATCAGTTCAGGGACTAAGGGTAAAGGACAAACAATGACAGGCCACTTTCTAGGCAACATTTCTGCCACTGCAGTCAGATTTGACTTTGTCTGCAGAATTGTGTTTTCTAGTAAAATGATGCCTTACAACCCAGACCGTGAATTCAGCCTTCCTGGCTTATTAGCTTGCTTTATAAGTCAACTCCATTTTTCTCTCAAAAACTTAATTATTCTTGATTGATAATCATGGAGTCTATACAGGAACATATATCATGTATGCACAAATATGTCATTCACTTTAAGTGGCTGAAACTGAAAAATCAGTAGGCATTAGACTGAACATATGAAACACAGATAGGTGATAAGCACAGAGAAATCCAGTTGTAAGTGAAAAAACTTCTTTAAAATGTTTCATACCACTCATCCAGAACTGATTGCTCAGTTCTGAGCCTCATTTAAGACATGTAAAGTATCTTCAAAACACCTAAGCTTTGAAGCATGAAATGTCAAACTCAAATGGAAATTAACTATGTGAGTAAATAAAACCTTGACTTTACAGACTCTTACATATACAGTGAATTTCTCCCTTGCTAACATTTTTTAAACTGGGAGGGCTAACTAGTTTTCTTTCAAGCTGATTAACCATTGTTATAAACACTAGACTAAATTAATAAAAAATATTTCTAATGTCCACCCAGAATGGATTTTACTGCTTCTTGTAACATCTGATAGAGAAAGTTCAAGCCTTAAAAACTGCACATTGTTTCTAACTGCAGCACATAATTTGGCCAAATTCCCCTGCGACATATGCTATCTTGTACTTAGGCTATCATTGCTACTATACCATTAATATGTGCTTGTTTATAGCTTCACATAATATTTGGACATAATAATTTTTTATTTTTTGATATTAAATATTGTTCATATTTTATGACCACAGACTCTTTAATGAAATTTTATTTTTAGCTATTTTTGCTTTATTAAGGGTTGCTGATTAGCCTCTAGCATGGGTTTTGCCCACCCCCCAGACAACTGATCAGACAATGAAAGATAATGCATACAAATAATTCAGCTGTGCTCTTAGAGTGAATGAGTTGCAATACATAATGATACAGCTCCATTCCCGTCCTGTTTGAAGACTTAATGGGTGCCGTACCTCTTGATAAAAGGCATTGCAGCTATTCAACTACTTGTTATTCATGTAAATGTTTTTATCTCAAAGGAGGAGTGTTTTTGGCATTGCCAGAGTGGGTCAGAAGAGCCTTTGTTGCAGTGCAGATACTTGATCAGCCAGAAACTAGAATCAGCTGTATAAGGGTACAAACTGAAGTAGGAAATAAAATGCCCTCTCAGGCCAAAATAGTGTTAATCTTCTGTTCTGAAACCCAAGCCTTTTCTCCATCCAGACCTCTTTCCCTTGATGTTTATTGCAGGAGCTCTTGATATTTTTATAAACCATTTAAATGTCAACTTTTCTACTGAAATATTAACTTTTTGAATCCTGGTAACATCTTGTGTCACTATTCAAGTGGCTGGAGCTTCTGGGTGTGTTGTTCTTGGAGTTCAGTGATACAGCTGTGACAGGTAGTCTACCATTAAACTGTGTTTTTGGGCACTGTAGCAACAGCCCCATGTTAAGCACTGCTGCATGGCGAAGAGTACATGTGCTCAGCTGAATTAAAAATGACACTGAGGTGCCATGTTTTAAACTGTTTCTGATTAGTGCAATGTTGTCACCCAAAGAGTCTCAAAGACAGAATCATCAGTAAAGTAAATCTATGTTAATGAATATATTGCAGGTAGACCACCTGTAAATTTGGATTGCACTGGAAACATAGTATTTGATGTACTAGATCATAAAGTGTTATGAGACTGGGCAGAGCGTGGTGTATTTCCAGTTGCTGCTCTCTCTCTCTTTGCTCAGTAGGCTGCTAGCCACATGTAATTGAGGCAAATAAACTCTACTTTCTCTGGAGTAGTTTTGAGCATGTTTGTTGCTGCTAAAGCAATATGGTTTGGTTTGGTAGGACTCAACAGAGAAACCAGTTCAGGCATGGCAAGACATAAGCTGACCCTTAGCTCAGGACACATTGCTGTGCAACTACAAGGTAAATTCAGAAAAGAGGTTAAAAGAATATCCCAATACCACCCTAGCTGAAAATCATCCCCTTTTCCAATTTTTTTCTCCTCTTTTGCTTTCGCTCTTAGTCCTTCTCCCTTTCTGTCTCACTCTTGCTCCTAAACCCCACCCCAGCCTGCTGCTGGTAATAGTTTATGGGGCACGTTGCTGTGTTAATACATTGTTAAGGCTGTTTCATCTGCTGGGTCTCTGGGAGGTCAGTGTCAGGACTACTTTACTGTGAACCCTTGATGTGCAGGGTAAAGCTGGGGACAGGTAGAGCTTCCTCCCTCTCACACTGCAGGGAGCTGAGTTGCTGCGGGCACCCCCTCCCACAGTGTTGCACTGCTGGCAATGTGGGCAATAAAAAATAATATGTTCCTGATCAAAAATAATTAGGGCTTAGAGAAGCATGTGTATAAATGGACTAGACATCACATCACAGACATTGCCTGGTATCTCTTAATTCAGCTCTGTGAAGCTGCAGGTGTTAAAGAGCTGCTGAGTGCTGTTGCCTGTGCAATACAGGCAAGTAGAAAAACAATTCTGTAGCTCATAAAGTAAAAGCGAAAATAGGAGCAGATGATTAAAAGTACAAAATGATAGTATAATTTAACTTCTCACACTGGTATCTGAGTCTGCTGGGCTTCTAGCGCAGCAGCGATTATTTACCTGTAAGGCAACATCTAGATTTCAAAAGGCTGGATTGTGATGTTGCTCCTCAGTTTAAGAAAAAGAATTTATTTGAAAAAATATATGTTATACAGACAATGAAAAAGAGAGAAAGAAAAGTAAAATCCAGCTTAGTGATAAAATACAAAAGGAAAAATCCACTTGTATTTTTAATATTCCTAGCACAGAGGGGGGGCGGAAGGGAAAGCTACCCAAACCACAGAATTTTTAGATTATTTTCAGTTTCTGATTAGTTTTAAGATGCATGTGGAGTGGTCAATTTTTGCACTGGGTTGCAAGGTTAATCATAGGCCAAGCATATTTATGGTTTTGTAATGGCAGCTTTATTTAGTGGCTCTGTCTACATTTTTAGAAGTGTGTTAATTTTGTAATACATAATTAATGAAAATTACTTCTCATTGGTTATTTATTAATTTGGAAACAGTGTAACATTTATGTAGTGTTCAGTGTATACATGTATATTGTGAGAGTTAGGAATGAAATGAATACTCAGAATTAAGGAATAAGATCCCTGAAAGTCTTCTACTGGGTGTCTTTTAGATTGTCATATAAATCAATAATTCTCTTGCAGGAATGGAAATGGGAATATAGCTCTGACACAAGCACAAATTTTACAAATTTACATTTATCTTTTTTTTCCTAACTTCATGTTCATTTATTGAAGACACTTTAATTTATCACTTGAGTGTCCCAGCTACACATACGATCTGCATATAAGAAAGTAAAGTTGTAATTGCTTTTAATATGAACCTAATGTCATCCTTCCCTTTCTGCAAAATGCATGTGAGATGTAAGTTAAATTCGGCAGTAAAAGTACAATGCTGACCTAGACCCGGTGAGGAAAAGGCAAATTCTGAGAGATAAGGCTGTCAGTGCCCTCTGAACCCAGCAGACATTGGCTCAAATGCTATGTAATCAAAATATATTTTTCTTCCAGAGGTGGATAAACAAAGTATGGAAATCTGCTGAACAGCATAAACATCCTCTGTACTGGGAAATCTCAGTCAGAAAATGTTTGGCTACTGGAAACCTGTAAAGCATACATGCCAAAATAAAGGTTACTGGGGATTTTCAAGTCTTAGAAATCTCATAAAAAATTAACAGAGGAAAAGTCATTATTTTTGTGGTACCAAAAGGGTAGAAATGACAGTAAATTCTGGTGCTTCCTATGAAGCACTGTTTGGAGATAGAAATGGGGGGATTAGGCAGAGAGAGCCTGCTAGTTTTTCTCATTGTCGACTGAATTGCTAGCACAGAAAGAAAGGAAGAGGAATATATATACCTCAGTAGTACATATTTGACAGGTTACAGTAAAAATTCATGCTTTATTCTTTTAAAGTCCATTCGAGCTGTAGTGTTAGTGCTGAACCTAGTTTTCTGTAAACACACACATTTCTTACATCTTTATTTTTAATGAAAGCGTGAAACAAACCTGTTAAAAAGGCAGGCATTATATTTGCCGTGGGTCAAATACCTGCTGCAGGTGAATGTGCAAATTATTTTCATTCAGAAGCCTTTTTAGTTATTTGGCTATTTACTCATGCCTTTATATGATTGATAGATGCAAACCTGGATTGTAACTGTACACTTGCAGTTTTGCAAAATTGTCTTGTCTCTCCCTCTTCTGTGGTTCAGAAGTTATTGATTGATGTTATTGTTAGTTACAGTTCAAAAATACAGGTTTTTTCTCTTATTCTGCTTTAAAAGGTATATATCAGAGCAGTGACAAAAAATACTTCCTTGCACTCTTAGTATCATTCTAGCATTTTTTTCTGTCTCCAGCAATCTTCCACATCCTTTCCTTGTCAATTCCTCTTCTTCTATTGCTTCTATTGCATGAACATGACCTCATCCAGAGCTATTTTGAACAGTATGTGGTCCCTCCCTTGCTTATTATCTCTATACCAGTGATGATACTGGAGGGGATGAGTGGGAGTAGCTTAAACAGAGAAGGATAGAAAAGAAATAGCAAAGCACCATAGCATTTTTTAAGACTTGAAATTTAGACAGAAAACAGGGCAAAGTGGTGGTCATAATGATCCTTTTATATTTTTAAAGAAAAATGTAAGCCACCTGCAGCTAGAAAGGTAGTGCAGAAAGGAGATGATGAGGAATAAAACTGATTAAGGTCTGAATAAACTAAAACAAGAGTTCCTCCTGCCTAAAAATACTCATCCTTCCAAACTGTCCCAGCCCATCAGCAGAGGAGACAGAACTACAGATAACCTCGGTAATAACATCTGTTCAGGATGGATGTCAAAGAATATTAACTGGAGGAGCTGTGAATGCTAAAATAGCTGAGTTCTGCTGGAGATATGCCAGCAAATGATAATGTGGCAGTCTTTTCAAGAATTAATATTCTTCAAGCACTAAGCTGTACTTGTCTTTTATATCAGGTCTGGTGTCTAAGATGCTGTATCTCCCAAGCCAAGAAGACTGCATCAAGCAGATAGTATGTGTGTGGCCAGAGAGGTCAAATAACCACTTTCTATGCCTTCTCATCAGCTTGCTTTCAGGCCTTGAATCTGCCAATTACTAACTTTGCATCTCAGAAATTACCATTTTTATGTTAATTTACACAGTTAAACAGCCAATTTTAAACACAGTTTGAGCACAGTATTTTGGTTACACACTAGAACAATGACAGGGATGCAATGTATTTTCTAATAATGAGTAGCGGAAATGGGTGCTGTTTTATTTTTTAAGTATCCTGAAATTTTTGCTAGAATAATTTTGAACTGCTACTAGAATTTGCTTCCTCAGGAACTCACACAGTTGTGCTAACAAAGTTATGGTGGTCTCAGGGAATGTTAGGAAAGTTTTAGAAAATTATTCTGAACACAAAGTGTGAGAGGTGGAACTACTTTTTAAGCATAAAACTGGGAATTGTATGCTTGGCTTTTGATTCACTCTCATTTTGGTTTAAAAAAAATTTAAAACATTAGACAAAAAGTTATCAAGTTTAGCTGTAGAAACGTGAATGTGTACTGACAAGAGTTAAACAGACACCATAATTCCTGTCCTGTGCTGTCCTGTGGAAATTAAAAATAGTACCATTCAGAACTGCAACAAAAATGACATTTTGAAATTTTCCATGTAATGAAAATTCTGACATTTTGCTTAGAGAAGGTCAGAGTGACATTTCATTGTGAAATACTGAGAGTGTTTCTGGGGCTTCTTGGGTCATCTTTAATCGCCTGCCAGGTAGAAACCTGAGGATTTGGGGGTCCTTTTTAGCACAATGTTCTTGGAGTGCTGTGGGGCAAACAGCTTGGAGGCATGGGCTCTGCAGCAGCCTGCCTAGCGAGTGGTCACTAGACTGATGAACGGGGTGCCAGAGTGCGAGGAAGAACATTCTGACTTTTATTAAGATTTAGAAGTAACACAAATGTTCTCACCCAAAACTCTAATAAATTAGGAGTTTAGAAAATCAGCCAAAAACCTAGAACTAACTGCTTATGTTTGCAACGTGCTTTATATTCTGTGACTAAGCTATTTTCTAAACCATCTTAAGCACCTTATTCTTACTCCTTTTCTGAAGATTTTAAACTTATCAAAACATGACTACTTTTTCAACACAGGGAAGTATGGGCCTTATTTTTTTATTTTAAACTTTGGGATAATTTTACATTCTGCGGCTAAATTAAGTTCACTTGGGCCCTCTGTGGTTATTGTCAGACAACCTTTTAGTTTAGGGGTTTTGGTTTTTGGTTAATTGGTTGGTTGATTTTCTTTTNGGATAATTCCAGAGGTTTAAGAGCCTCTCTTTCCATCTGCTTCCTTGAAGCTGTGGAGTTTGAATTAGTTCTGCCATCTGGGTAGCAATAAGATCATCTGATGGAATAGAATAATTTTATGTAAACTATAATTAATGCATTATATGAATGGGAGACTGAGTTGTCAATGAAAATCCAGTCATACCCTTTGATCACAGAAATCTTTCCCTGGCTAGAACAACTAAACCTTTTTCCCATGCAGAAAATGGAAGGTATATGGGTACAAGTGCTGCAATCACCTATTCTGGATCTATACAAACAAGAAGAAATGTCACAGTTTCATCCTCCAGTGTGGGACGGTGTTCCATCCTCTCCAGTAACCTGATCTCAAATCCATGATGCTGACATACAGTAAGACTCAGTTGTGATATAAGGCAGAATACCTCTGCCTTTCCTTTTCTGTAGTATACTCTTGTCTTTTTGTAAGTCACAGTGGAGAAGACTAGCAGAGTATCCATGTTCTGCCCTCATCTGCAGTACCAGGGAGCTTCATGACTAAGCTTTTTTGTGTTGTGTTCTTACCCTTCCTTTCTGCCAGGTAAGGAAATATGAATATATAGGACTTAGTTGACACCAAGAATTCTTGATGCCAAGGGTACTTGATTCTATTCTTCCTAATGCAGAAATAGGCTGAACATTTTTGAGAACACCTTCAAGTTACATTTTAGCTCATGAGTGAAGATGAAATCTATGGAAATAAATGCTGCTCTTGGTTCAGCCCTTTGGTAGTCCACAAGACTGATTTTACGTGTACCTGATTGAAACTATTATACAACAGTTAAGCTCCACCTGGAGGATCAGATATCTTTATGAAAAAAATAAATGCTTGTGTCCATTCAGCAACTTGCAAAATTTGTGGGGGTGAAATAAATACTAATATATATCTTCTGAATTATTTTGCTAAATAATATGCAGTCTGATAATGTCTCTATTTCATTGTCTTACTTAATAGTTTCAAAATTCTTTGTTAACATATAAAACACATACTATATAAAATTAGATTTAAGGATGAGGAGAATATGTTCAATAGTTTGGTATAATTACTCTTCTTTAAAACCTCATGGTCTCTACTGGCCAAGGTTTACAAAATCACCCAAATTACCTCATTTAGGTATTTTTTCCTTTGCCTCTAGGGACATGTAACTCAATGGAGGTCTGCAGTAACTGTGCAGATAGAGAATTTGCTGTTTTCCAAGAATAAACTTAAGGAAATTCTGGATCAAAGCAGCACAGAAATTTTAAGGAATTGCAAAAAGTTATGTAATATAAAAATTTGCTTTTTTATTGTAAACAATCATCCTTACTTAAATTAATTTAAAAACAAGTATTGAAAAGAAGTCATGAAGTAAAAGTAAGATGGAGATTAATAAAATATCAGGAGTGGAAAATGAAAGAAATACCAACATCCATGACCCCCAATTATGTCAAAATAGTTATTTGTAATGGTCTTTTACAGTCTCACAATGAAATAAATAGCACTTACCCTGAGAATTCCAGGGGACTTCAGCTCATTACCAAAAACCAAAATGATTTTGAATGTATTTGTACATTACTTTCTACTTTACTTGTACATTACTTTCTACTTGAGAGAAATGTAGGAGCACTTCTAGAGATGTAATACAGCAATTTTCTTTTCTGCTACCCCACATAAAAATGCACCAGGCTTTTCTGAGCAAAAAATAACTCAAGCAAATGGACGAGAAACAAATCTGTTGCCTTTTTCAGAGGATCATCATTGATTAGTTTAAGGTATTTCTGAAGCAAGGTAATCACGCACAAATGGTATCTCACCATGCTTTTGCGCTGGTTATTCAAATAGAATAAAGTAAAACAAGAAAATAACACAGTTTCTCGTATAAGAATTGACTTCTGGAACTGCTTGCATGCATTCCCTTGTGCTTCCCAGGGAAATGGTGAGGGGTAGCTTAGGTAGCTCAAAGACCTCTGCACAGGCTGCTTTGATACCACTGCTGACTTCAGTGAATTGGATCCAAAGAACTCTCAGCTCATGCTCAACTTCCTTGAGCTACAGAGACCTGTTGGGTAGTTCTGGTGGAGCACATTTGCTCTATCAGATATGCTAAAGCTATTTAGAGCTACAAGGGAAATTACAGCTGGTGACTAGGAGAGGTTTGAAGGGAAAAGTGTATGTTATTTAGATATATAACTACTTCTGCCATTCTTGCACAGGGGGTGACTTTCTGACCAGGAACTGAAGCAGCTGTTCCCAGTCCACTGACAGCAGAAGCACAGCCTTGTGAGGATACCCAGTCTGTTTAGAGAATATCTTCAGAACTGGCTGCCTTTGAGCTGAGCATCTGCCCCAAGAGTCCTGGAAGTCGGAAGCTGTAGTCTGCTTTTCACTTAGAAATTCAGTTAATCCTTCATCAACTTTTAGTCAAGGAACATTGTTATGTTTCACAGCATTCAAATAAAAAAATTAATGCCTTTAAAGCTTAGTAATTTCATTAGCTCATTTAGCCTCTGAGTTGCTTGATAGCGTTGATGGAAGAAGGGGGAAGGGAATTGCGCCCTGCAGTTGCCATAATGTAAAGGTAGTAGAGCACAGGTTAATAATTTCAAAGTTTAAGTGGGGCAAATTCTGCAGTTTCAGGTTAATGGCTTGGAATGTGTGATACAAGGATGGTGAATCATGGAGGTGTGTGCTGTGTGGTCAGATGGCTACTCAAAACCAGACACTCTTGGCATACATTACGGTACCTTGAACAAAAAAACCCAACAACAACAACAAAACCCCAAAAACCCCAAAAACCAATCAAACAAAAAACTCTCAAAAAAACCCCAAACAAGACCAAAACAAACAAACAACAACAAAAAAACCACCCACAAACAAACAACCCCCCCAAAAAAAAAACTAACAACAAAAAAAACCACTCAAAAACAACAACAAAAAAGAGAAAGTAATGGGTAGATGTGCAACAGAACCCCTTTGACTTGTGATAACACCTTAGAGGGATTAGGAGTTAAAAAGTATAGGGCTTAGCCACCTCAAATTTATTTCCCTCTGAGAGTTTTCTGAAAATAACGGTTTTATTTTACTTAGAAGAAATAACCATATAAAGATATTACCAAAGGTACTTGAAGTTAGTCTGACCTTCTGGTGAAGAAGTTTCATATTTGAGAACTGACTGGCTGTACTTGAAGTGACTATGGAAGGTAATCTGGAACAGCTTGCATATGTTGCTGCTGCTAATATTCAGTAGCTGCTACAAAAATTTTTCTTCTTGACAAAAAACAACACAAGAATTGTATACTTGGACAGTAATGCCATTTTAGCCATGATTATTACTCTCATGGCAAGAGTAAATGTGAATATCTTTAATACTGAGACATTACTAGTGATGCAAAGCTTGTAAGCCTTTGAATATCTTTTTATGCCAGCCTAGAAAGGGTCAGATTTAGAAACAAGAACTTCACATAAATTCACAGAATATGCTTAGATGGAAGGGAACTTAGTAGGAATTAAAAAAAAAAAAAAAAAAAAGTGGAATAGGAAAAAACGTTCAAGAACTTCAAATTTCTGTCATTCAAACTTTTTTGACAACAGCCTGGTTGGGCAGTGGATATGTGAAAGGAAAGGTTTGCTTTCATAGAGGAACTTGTTTCTTTCAGAGAACAGATTACATGATTCCTGGAATATTTAAATTACAGCATTTCAGTATCAGACAAAGCATCCGAAGTTCTTTTTAACATTAGAAAGATTTCTGCAGAAAAGCATAAAATTTAAAATGGTAAAAACTAGCTTTTTGCTTCCAATATAAGAATGTTCATTAAAAGCTTACATTATATATTTATTAGAAGAGAGTTCATAGATGAGTTGCCTAGCTGTTCACTTTAAAGACAGACATTGTTGACTTCATGAGCTAACAGAAAGAAAACCATTTCTACATACCTAGCCTGCCGTTGTTAGGTTTACTAGAGAATGATGTATACAATCCCCATATATAAACCGTTCAAGGGATATTTTCTACAAGCTTAAGTGCCTTACAAATTTTTTAGTAACTTCAGCTTGCATGATTACTGAGCTTTATGTTCTAGTTCTTGCCATCAATTCATTCTAAAACTGGTGAAATGCAAGGTCCTGGCATGTATTTTTCTTTCCAATTCTTCAGTGAATGAAGAATTCCTTACATTAGAAGATGTAATCTCTGTAAAAGATATTCTTCATTGCACTGGGTGAAGTAAATACTGGAGTATGTGATTTGATTTGTCCTACATCTCTGACTGAAAAAGCAAAAATTCCCATGCTGTATTTTAGGGCCAGACCCCCAGTTAGAATAAATGAGCATAGCTCTTGTGATTTCATATTATTTCAAATAACACAACTAATAGTCCACAAAATAAAAAGAAACTGGCTTTGTTGCAAATCTGTCATACTATCCTGAGACAAAATAGTAGCTGAAGAGGGTAATGTGTTGCTAGAGAGACAATGGAAAGACCGCTAAGTTTGCATGGTTACCTTAGGAGCTATCAAACACATCTGCACACCTTCTTTTTTTTTTTTTTTTTTTTTTTTGAGTAGTATGAGTTTTCACTTTAATTGGAGCTATTATTTGCAGACAACTGTGTTAATGGAGGAAGGGAAAAAGATGTGATGCATAGTTTCAGAAGAAGATGAGTATCTTGATAAAAAAGGTGTAGAAGGACAGAAGCATAATTAAGCTGGACTCACTGTGGAGGTCACAGTAGAGTAGCAAGTATCAAAGGATGCAAAAGCAGAGAAGCGTTGGCATGGAGACTGGGAGGCACTTTAGTATTAAATATAGTACATTTCAGATGGAAACATGGTATAGCAGCCTGATCACAAATACTGCTGGATTTTCAGTAATTCACATTATCAAAACCTAAATGAGAACCTTGGTCTTTTGCTGTAGTGAATCAATATTTTGTTTCAAGTAAATAAAAGTTTTTTTTATATCTTCATAGATTTTGAGGCTTGCAGTTAAGTTCTGTTACATCTTGTATATCACAGAACGTTGCTTTTCATCGGGTTATTCTTACTGGTATCCCTTACAGTCTTTTAAAAAGGAGATTCCTGTTTTCTATTAAACCACCATAGTTGTGAATTTGTTATTTTTGTTGTGGACTATTATGATGAGTTAGAAGATGCTGTGGTTTGTCCTCCAACTGGGACAGTATTTCAGAGATCTCTGAAGACCAGATGTTATGACTTGTCCCAGAAGGCAGGGGTAACGCAGGTTCTCATTAACAGATCCCTTAAGATGGGTTAGAATGAAACAAAACTAATGGGTGGTTGCAAATATATTTATGAAGGATTTATTTTAGAACAATATGGCTGCAATGGGAAGCAGGTATGTAGCCTTTTTTTTTTACTATTATCTATAGTAATATAGCAGTATGAAAGCATAAAAATATTACAGGAAGGAAGGAAGGAACAAAGAAACAGGAAGGAGTGAAAACATATCATCACCCACAGATTCTGCAACAAGACTTTATTGTTGAAATTTAGTTGTCTGCTGGCCGAAGTGATGCTCTTGATTAATTGGGGGTGACAGAAGAAGTCCTTGAAACATGAAGTCCATTGGGTTTTTGTTATGCTTAGGCTAGGTGAAAACATCTGAGTAACACCCCTGGAGTGAAGAGTTTTGCACTGGATGATGTAATACTGGATGACGAGGCATTTCAGGAGCCTGACACCTTCTGATACATTTCAGCTGACTACTGCATCAGCACAGTTAAGACAATTATAGCTTATTATGGCATTGTAATAGGGGAGTTATCACAGCTGAGTTCACCTGAGTCAAGACAGAGGAACAGTATCCTGCCTCACAAGGTTTGCCCCCAGTGGGGGGGGGGAGGAGGGATGGGGAGGAGAAGGTATTTTAAGATTTGTTTATTTCTCATCATCCTGCTCTACATTAAATTAATTTCCCAAAGTCGTGTCTGTTTTGCCCATGATGGTAACTGGTGACTGATTCCTCCTTTTCTTTGTCCTGACCTTTGAGTCTTTTGTTATACTTTCTCTCTTCTGTCCCATTGAGAAGGGGAATGATGGATACCTGGAGTCTGCTCAAGGTCAACCCACCACACTAGCATTGGGTCAGCTCAACCTGTTTAGATCTGAAAGGCAGCCATTTCATTTCACATTTAGAAATTACTAACATTGCCTTCTGCTTAGCTTTGAAACCAAGTTTTGATGTCTCTAGGTCTTCTTTTTGTACCTAATTTCTCCTTTCTAGTTTTTTGCTTGGCCTGGCCAAGTTTGGTTAAACCTATGACTTCTGTGATAAAAAGATTAAAATAAATTTAATTCCAATCTGATCCAATCTTCTTTTCCTATTTTTTTCCATGTAGGTTTTTTTTTTTGTTTGTTTGTTTGTTTTCCTCTGTCATTGTGCACATGTTGTTTTTCTTATTCTATCCTGTGTAGAAATGGCATTTTCAGCTCTCAAGTACATAAGCAGGGGGCTTATGCAGTGTGTGTATATCTGATAGGGGATGATGTAACAGAAGTATTTTAAAATTGATTTCCCCTCTCTCTCAAGGTATTCTTCCCTCTCTTTTTTAAAGTTAACTCTGTGATGCTTAAACCAATGTGTAGGTATAAAACCTAACAGAGAGTGTTATATGTACACGTATTTTTTTAACTAAACAGATAGTTAGGTATCTATCTATCTATCTATCTACACTGTAAAGGTGTTTTAGTCCTTTGTTTTCTTTTTTTTTAACATTCACTGCTATGGATTACTTATTCTATTAAAGGTTTATGGAATCATTCAGGTTGGAAAGTATCTTAAAAAGATATTAGTCTAACCTCATGTTCAAAAAAATCCCCCTTTGACTTTTTCTGAAGATAGCTGTGATGTTTGCCCATTTTCCATTGTCAGGGATATTCCCTGATCATCATCATCTTTCAGAGCTGATGGGGGGTGGCCTTGCAAGAAAATCGGCTACTTTCCACTTTTTCTTGAATGCTTTTTGTCTAGACCTGTGGATTTCTATTGATTAAGTTGTCTCTGGTAATACTGGTTTGATGCTCATCCCCTGGTCGTAGTCTTTCTCCATGAATCTTGCTTCTAAGCATGGAGGCCTGGGAGAAGTTGATGGGGATAACTGTGGCAAAGAAGGCATGAAGTAACTCATTCTCATCTGAGTCTGCTCTTAGGAAATCACCCACGTTCTTCAACAATGTTTCTACTTTTTCTTTGCTCAGACTTTTATGGTTGATGTAAAGCAAAAGCTCATTTTGCTTTTGAAATTCCTTGCAAATGTACAATTAATCTGGGGCTTCCGTATAGCATCCTCATACCATGCCCAGGCAATGCCTCCAAATTTTGTTGTATCCAGTCCCTGCATCATCCTCCTGCCCTTGCTCTGGAGGTCTGTCATGAGCCAAGGCAGACTAGTCTTCTTATTTTCCTACCTTTTTTACAGTGTATTAGGTAAGTTTGTTCTTGCATTTGAAGGCTGCCTTCCTTAAAGCTCTGCAGTTTCCCTGAGCTCTTCTTTATGTTCTCAGGACTGACACATCCAATAGCAGTGCTGACATTTCTGACACAGACTCACAATGGGATTTGTGCTGTAACTTACAGAGCAACTGGCATTTTCCCAGTTTACAGCTGATTTCTTCTATTATTTGTTATGTGAATTTCAGGTTTTAAAATTTGATAATCACTTAACATCATCCAAACCTGAATATTCCCTGACTGAGAAGGCACTGAAACTATGAGCAAATAAAACCTGTTTGTGCTTCCTAATTCCAATCAGAATTGCGGCACTGTTCCATAGTATCTCTGCTGGATGAACCAGAACTGGCACATCCATTGATTTCTACCAGCTGTTTTCTGCCAATTCCATTTCCTGACAGGTAGCAAGCTGTGTAGCTGGCAGCAAAGAATCGCAAACATTTCAAATATGCCCCAGGGAGGGCAAATGCTTACCCAAAACCCATCAAGGAATTGCTATTATGCTTCACAAGATACATATACATTCACCACATCTGTCTCCTATTATTTGTACTCAGAACTGACAAAGGACTGAGATAAACATGTGCCTGTTTAATACTGCACAAGAACAAGGTGTTTGTAAGAGAAAAACATTGTAGACATTTTGGTGAATAATTTCCTACTGAAACTTCATTCGTATATTCTGTGAAATGTTTCTGTAGCCAGTCCATACTTTGAGACCAAGTAATCTATTCAAATACCAAGACAGCCTATTCAAGTACTTTAAATCTAAATTTGTTCATTTTCATTTGGTGCTTTGACAATCTCACAACGCAGTACAAGCAGCCTTTGTCTGGGGACCTGCTGCCTTTTTCAGTTCCTTTTTGATTTTTCTGAGCTCTCTTCACAGTGAACCAACCAGAGGATGCTGTAAAATGCTCTCTGAAATATTAATGGTTTTGCAGCAAGTCACTATGGCTTGACAAGCTCCCTTTCTTCACATGAGCTATGCAACTGACCATGTACAGGCTTTTAGTTAATTTTAAATACAACAATATTTGCATTTGTTTTTGCTTCTGTAATGAGTAAAAACATTCTGTTATTAGTTGATGCAGGTCGGATGATAAATGGAAAGCCATGGAAACACAGTTGTTTTTGATTCCATCTAATTTTAGGTAAAAGAAGAGTAATAAAATTGAAGGACGTTTGATGCCTATACATTCTTTGGAAGTGAACAGGAGATGAAGGATGAAGTATTTTAAAAAGTAAGCTTTATTAGGTAAAGCAAAGACGTTATGGTGGAAATATTAATATGTCTCTGTGGGAGCATATTTTGGTAATAGTCTTACAGGTCTCAAAACCTGCCTAGTGATAGCACTTTTTAAGATCTTGAATGGGTTAACAGTCAGTAGTATTTTCCACATCACCTCCAATCAAAATTACAGTATGAGTTCAGGCATCTGAAGTAGAAATAATCAGGTGCCTTCTATCTAATAGATGGTACAGGGTGTAGCAGGTATTATGGTATTATGCAGAGGAGAGACATTTGTGAAGCTGTCTGTTGGCTTCATTTAGGAGCTGTCCATGTTGAGAGCTCCAGCATTTGTACGTATTGTGCAGGGTTTTTTGGTGGTTTGGGGTTTTTTGATTTTTTTTTTTTTCCCTCCTTGAGGGCTACGCAGACAGTACAGATGCTCACTTTGTAACTGATTTGGAGTGACAGGGGTTTAGTGTAGCCCTGCAGTTACTGACCTGAAGCACTTATGATTCTGTGCCTTAAGCAAGAAAGAATAAATTATTCTACTACCTTTCACTGTCATTTTAAATCTGTAAGAGAGCTGTACAGTATAAAAACTTTAAGACTGAGATTCTATTGTTAACATATGATTTCTCTAAGTCAGCTGTCAAAGATGGAAACACTTGCCCAGTGCAAGTGTTGTTACTATTTTTCAATCAGAAACCAATAAAACATTTTATAAAGGGATTCTAAAGTGTACTTGTTAATTACAGTCATCATATAGTCTTTCAAATGCTAATGGTCTGACTCAAATTTCACTTTGTTTAGTTGTGTTAGAAGTTATGATTAAAGAATGGTATAGCTTTATAGTTGTTTTACTGCCATCTGTGTACACCAGGCAATAACTCTGTACAGATGGTTGTGATTCAGAGACAGGTTGCCACATGCAAAAAAAGTATGTTTCAGTTATTTTAATAAGATTTATTGCAGCAGTCACATTTAAACACTTGAGCCTTAATGATAATTGCCACTAATCCTTCAAGAAAAATGATCAGAGTTCAGTAAACCACAAGAAGCAGATTTAGCTATAAGCTTCAGAAACATTTCACTGCTAAGGTATGCTTCCTTTTCATCTTGTGTTTTCTACCCTTCCCCTTTCTTTCTTGCACATTTTTTCTATACCTTTGGTCTTGAAGCATTTGGTATGAAAAGATAAAAAATTGTTCTCTCATCCTTTGTTTTCTTTTCCATGTATAGATGTTTATTTGTATTGAAACACCTGGAGAATCACAAATTAATTTAAGTAAGTGGTAGCAAATCTGATGGTAAAGGCAGGTTCCTCACAGAATTCTCAATTCCTTTGCAGTAGAGATTGGGCCACATACAAACCCCAAATATGCCCTTTTGTTTCTGTGTCTGTGATGGCAGCAGTGATTTGTATTCTCCATTTGGGCTGGCATCTTACAACACTATTTGGCTTCTATAATCAATAGTCACTTCCAAAATGATACTCCAGGCCAAGGCTTAGAGAATCTCTGTAGTATCCTAGGGATTTTCAGGTTTATACTCTTTGTGAACTGAGAGGAAAAAGGTCCTGTTTGTAGTCTCACAGAGATATATCTGGAATATCAGTTTGTGCCTGAGAGTTTTATTCAGCCTTAACACTTCAATGCCCCAAGAGGTCCAATTCTTCTTTCTCTTGAGTTTTAGCTTAGTTTATTCTTTACCTTCTACTGGATAGTGAGATTTTTTTCAGCTAAATGCATGTAGATGTGAACTTATAAAAATGAGGTGCGTGTGCATGTGTCCAAGGATGCAAGAGTGCATGTATGTAGGTATATGTATACCGAATGTATATTTATTATAAATAACCCTAATTACATATGAACTTTAACAACCATTTGCTTTTATATGCTATTCTTGACATTTTCTTTCAATATAGTTCTTCAGTCTTAATTTTGACAGGTCCTTTATTTTGTGGATGGGACAAGTTCTAGCATACAACTGATATGGAGAATGTGAGAGCCAGATGAGATCTGGAGTCCAGGAAAGTTTTATCAATTTATTTTTATGTGTCTGTCATAATGCAGTTTTGACATGTGACTTTACAGAAATTTGGAATACTGCACATGTGCATAATAAAAAGATAGATACTAGACAACTATCTTAAGGAATTGTGATCATTGTGGTTTGTTTTTCCTGCTTCCTCTTGGTGTTGAACTTGTTCCATAAACCCTTATCACCAGCTATGCCTTGAATTGCTGTAAGTATTTATGGAGAAATTACAGCTATTATGGCTGTACTATTTACTAGGGGCCGTTATAGTATTAGTATTGAGTGATCCAGTATCACTTTGTCTTGCAAAGTAGTGGTTTTATTACCATCTAAACTCTAATATAATGAAAGTTATGGGAGTAGCATCTAAAAAAAGGAGGTTTTCCTTTTCCTTCTTCTTGTGTTTGACCTCTTTTTTTGTAAGACTCTCTTGCTTTGCAGATGAATTTCAGGACTAGAAACATTAAAAAAAAGGGCAGCAAAAATGACCTTTTCTCTCATCTTTTTGTATCTTGTGAAACACAGTCTCGCAGTGCCCCAAGGTGAGAAAGGTTGTCACTTTTTGTCTGTCCGCGTTATTGTTCTCTGCCACCATGAAGTTGTATTTAAGGGGAAGGGTGCTAAATTCTATCTTCACTCAAGGCTGTGATGAAATGGACTGAGAAGCTACCTCAGTTTCTGGATTGTTGACTTTTTTTTGTTGGTTTAAAAACCCCAGTTTCTATAGAGAAAATTTGCAATAATGTTCTGACAATATGAAAAAATAAAAGTTTAGAGGTACTTTTGTCTCTAGAATACATTTTCTGAAGTCGTCAGTTAGATTATGAGTAGTAAGAATTTTATGATTCTCTTTCAGACTGAGAATATTTAAAGCCACACCTTTTAATGAAGGTTATTGACACCACATAGACAATAGCTTCCTAGGAATTTTAATACAAAATTTTTCATTAAAAATCATTGCAATGGGGAGGAAAGTGTTGAAAAACTTAAGATTGGAGAAGAGGGAGAAAAATGAGTTGTTTTTAGAATTATTTTCTTTGAAGACTAACACTGCACCTGGGAGATATTAGGAAATACTCAGTATGAGAAAAAATTCAGTAGTTGTGTTTGTTTTCTGTCTGCTGAAAAAGAAGTGTAATTTTCTCAGAGTAGATAACAGGATGTTGTTAAAGACATAAAAGCCTTTCCCAAAACTGAGGCCTCTTTGTTGGTGGGGAAGAGAGATAACAGTATCCCAAGATTGTGAAACACAGCATGGTGAAGATTTGTGCATGCTCCAGGCTCTTGGATATGCTGGGCTCTGGCCTCGTCCTTTTTGCCCCTGCTAAAAGGAACTTAGCAGCGCCTGTGTCTCTGCTTGATTTTGGAATCCTCCAGCCAGTGAGATGGAATAAAACTGCTCTTTGCACTTCAGCCATGGGTCGTGGTTGCCTTTGTGTCATCTGAATATATTTGCTTTGCACAATCCCAGGTATAAAACTTAATGTGGTTTCTTGTGTGTACCTGTGACTGGTTAAATTAAAAAGCAGCATTAGCAAAGTATTTAGACCCTCTCTGGAGACTCTAGAGGCCTACCTGAAGAAGCAGGCAACTGAAGCAACTTCAGGTAAAGGCTGGCAGACTGCAGATCAGTCTTACAGCTACTTCATGCTGTCACCTGCCAGTAGCAACCAAAGGCTATTCCTGTTGCGATTGACAACTTTGACTTTCCAGCCTGGAGAAGTAAGGAGGAGCATGGAGCACAGGAAGAGACAAATGCTGAGAATACTTCCAGGATTTTCAAGTGCATAACTATTAGACCATTTTTATGGCTATTGTGAATGACAGCTGTTTGGAGAAGCTGGAACAAGCCAAATAAAGGGCTTTGAGCTCCACAAGTAATAGATGCTATTTAATGCTCTTTCCCTGGCCTCCTCTGCTCAGCTTGCTGCAGATCAACAGGTCTGCTGTTAACAGCACAGTGTTGTAGGACGCTTTGCAGCAGGGTTAGCTGTGCCATTAGGAGACAGCAGTCCTGGTATTAGAAAGGTACAGAAAATTGACTGTCTAACTAGAACTGAAAATTTCCAGCCATAAAGTCAAATAAGCTTAAAGTCATATTGTAACCGTCAGTATTTCAGCAGTTCTAAGTGATCATGCAGGGACTCTAGAGAAGAACGGCATCCCTTACTGTCCTAGCCTTACCTGCTGTGTGTCTGTCTCCATGTACAATAGTCTATAAATATGTGTGAGCATCTGTTACTATATTTCTTCCCATCTTCCCTCCACAAGCCAAGATTTCCATAGTCTGCTGCCACGGCACTTGTATATGACATTTTGAATGCATGAAGTGCAAAAGCATGACATTTTGAATTAGAAATTAATTTAACAAATGTGTCTGTTGGAAAAATGTTTAGATCCTCAAAATTTGTCAAATGATATTTTAAAAGTTAAAAAGAAATTGAACAAAATGAGCTGAGGAAAGTTAAATGCAAAAGTTAAGGGGGAAAAATGCTCAGCACTTGAGAGGTGTTATGAGCCTAACAGAGAGGACATGAATATGATGAATGACGAAAGCCACTGCTTAGTGCTGCTGTTTCATTTCTGTTCATCCTTTCATGTTTAAACTTCTTTGGAGCAAAGAACTCACAGTATGGAGTCCCCAATGGTGGCTCAGTCTTATTTGCATAGTTGAATGCAGTAGACTCTGCACACTAATGCAGTGTAAGCAGTAACTATTTACCATTTCTGAAATGCTGAGTTAAAAATAAGTTAAAAATAAGCTAGTTGAGAATGGGAAAAGTTGTCAAATTATGTAAGTCAAATTCAATTGTCTGCAACACAAATAGATGCAAACTAGTACATATATTTAGTTATAACACATGTAACATAGAAGCTTCAGACTAGTGACCTTGGATATTAGATTGGACTACTGTAGATGGATTAAAAACTGAGATACACCTGCATACTATTTTAAGTGTTAACTTTTTGAAAATGAAATTTTGGAAGGGACTAAATTATATGAATGAATTCAAAGCTCCAAAGCAGGTGCCTCTCTTGCTTACAGATTCGTGAAAATTGAGGCTAATATTGCGCTAAGGTCTGTTTCAGACCATCAAGTTTCTTGCTGCTTGCAGTATTGGGGCCAAATGATGGCACCACATAAGGAAAATAGTAGAAGAGCTTAAAAGCTTTGTGATACTGAATGTTTTCCTTCACATAAAAAATAGACAGTATTTATCTTCCTGGTATTGTGCATGTCACCCACTCTAAGAACCTCCCTGCCTTCCTGGAATAGCAGTGAATAGACAAGATTTGGCCTCTTCATACTGAAAACACAGGGAAGCAGTTGTCTGAAAGTCACAAAGCATTTCTTCTTTCTATAAGAGGTGGAGATGAGGAAGAATAAGTTCTATTGTGTAGTTACTCTTTTGATCTTTTTTCTTTCTGCAGGTTCAGATTTCACAATATCTTTTAGAATAAACAGTTTGGATGGGATCATTTAGGTGATTTCATATTGGGTGACTTCTTCAGTGGAGGTCTTCTGGACTTCTGCACATTGCTCTGCATTGCTAAGGATTGTTCTGTCACACCATGATCTGACATTTGATGCATGAGTAACATCAGCGTTCCTCATTATTGCACAATGTACAGTGGAGAAATATATTCATGTTTATTAATTTAAAATCCTGTTTGATATGAGCAGTAATAACACTTAGCTACAGTAATTTTCCACTTCATTTGATATTCTGCTAATTTTAACTGCATGAGACTATTTGTGAGTCTGATAGCTACACCTTCTATCTTCTTTGTATTTATTTTATTTTTTCAGTTGTTTGGTTGTGGGATTTTTTGGGTTTTTTTNAAGCGCTGATTGAATCATATAAGATTTCAATATCCAACCCTTTTGAGGTCTCCTAATCTCAGGCCAAACATCTGCTTTTTCTCTGTACACAAAGTCTATGGACTTCAAAAATTGTACACCTCCTGTGTAGGAGTTCTCCTAGTGCTTTTTTAATTTCACTTGACATCCAAATTTCCTCCTAATTTCCTTAATCACAGAATTGCAGAGTGGCTGAGGTTGGAAGGGACCGCTTGAGCTCATCTGGTCAAAGTCCCCTGCTCAAGGAAGATATCTCAAGATTATTGCTCAGAACCATGTTGAGGTGGCTCTTGAATCTTTCCAAGAGCAGAGACTTCATAAGCTTTCCAAGCAACCTGTGACAGGCTGGTCACTCTCAGAGTGAGAAAGTGTGTCTTGATAACTATCTGGAGCCTTATGTGTTTGTGTTTTCCTGTGGCCTCTGTGCTTTTCACTGGGTACCACTGAAGAGAACGTGGCTGTACATGCATCACACCCTCCCTTCAGGTATTAGTACTCATGGGTAAAATTGAACCTTCTAACAGTCATAGTTTTCTCAACCTTTCCTCACAGGAGAAATTATCCATTTCCTAACTCGTCTCAGTGGATATTTGTTGGACTTCGTTCAAAATGACCATTCCTTTCCCACACTGGGAACCCCAGAACTGGACCCAGCACTCTTGTCCAGCTATCAGTGTAGCCCAGATTCCTCTCTGTACCTACTTTCACTACCCTTCTTTTGTAGCTTATGTTGTTTCTGCTGGTTTTAAACTATTTTCTGTTATTTTTCAGCAAATCGTACTGTGAGATGGGAAAAGAATCTGGAAGTCCTCTAGAGTCTATGAAGTTTTTTCTAGCAATTGACATACACATGGGAAGCACAAGAAAGGCCAAGACAACCTACGGAGAGACAAAGGAGTGTTTTGATTATAGGACAAGCAAGAGATTTCAGCACATGAGAGGTTGAGAAAGTATAAATGTCAATGCAAATTGAAAAATGTGTACATGAATTTAGCAAATTTTAGCAAATTTTTCTTTTTGTCTTTAGATGAGCACATTCTTTTAATCTCTACTCCTCTACCCATCCTGCTCTTGTCCCTTTATTGTGAAGTAAAATTAATATTTGTAACACAGTTCAGCACTTGTGAAGCATTTTAAATGCTAGTACTTCAAGGTTTTTGGTGGTTTTTGGGTCGCCAACTTTACTACAGGATCTATTCCCCTTTAAAAACAGGGTTTAGAGACAAAGGGAAACAATGTTGCCCAAAGGTAGAACAGTAAGCCTATGACAAAGAGTTGCAAATAACCATACAGCTCTTAATTCTTATAAGCCAAGAAATTGCATGATTCTTTTCCATTAAACTTACTAGGAGTAAGCATCCAGTCTTTTTTCTTTAAGAAAAAAGTACTTAAGCAAGATCATACAGAGGTCAAAAAGCAAGCTCATTAAGTGTGGAAACTGGCGCAGTCTGCTCTGCCTGTTCAGAATATATAAACATTCCAGAAATGGCAAATTCATACAGCCCCTCTGTGTAACAGCTATCTAGAGAGTCCTGCTTTTTCCTGTTCTCATTCTTCTCTTTCCTTTTTTTTTTTTTATTCACTAATAAGCACAAGATCAAATTCACAGTGTTTAAAAAATGAACATCTAAATAGATATAGTTATCAGTGCCTTTTTATTCCTAAGGATGACATCAGTGACAATTTGCTATAGATTTTTGTCAGTCTTGGAGGAGCTGAAGTGTTTCTGATTTTTTCCTTGGTGAGTCCATTTGTAAACCCACCTACCACTGCCATTGTGATCAAAACATTATTTGGGTACAGTAATTTTCTCCACAGGATACTCACCCCCCTCATTACTGTTCTCCACACTTTCTTCCACTTCATCAAGCCTATCCTTTTACTGACCTTTCCATGTCATGACATCTTCCAGTTATTCTTCTGGCTATTAAGTGTATTTTTTAACAATCTCTGCACACTTTTGCTTGGACCTACCTATCAGATGTCATGGCTTAACTTCTATTTCTAATTTCCCTTTATTTTTTCAGTTATTCTTTGGGTCCTTTGAAGTTTCTTTGGGTGTTGTGTGTCTCTCCCCCTCCCCCCTAACCCCTGCCTGCCAAAGTATCCCATAGTTCTGTAAGACAAAGCCTCGCTTTTCAGAAAACACAAATCCCTTCTGATCCAAGTTCTATCAGTCAATTTTTCTTTGCCACATGACTGCATCAAACAGTAAATGAGAAAAGTATCCAGGCAAGAGAACCGAACAATATGTAGGTGAGATGACAGGAAACATGGATGGTTCCAATACATTGCATAAGTTTGGTGTTGTGTTTCCTTCTTGTCCTGTTCCACCTCTTTTTTTTCATCTGTGAGACATAAAATTGGATCACAAATTCTTCTTAGCAGAGGGGGATTTGTGCTTTAATGCACCTAGCATAGCATGTAAATAACCACATCATTAAACATACATAATTCTTTTTTTCTTTTAAATAACCTTTGAAAAGAACAATGAATAACATCAAGCTATATTTTAGTTCCCAGTTTTGAACTGGCAGAAAAATCCCATCTATTAACTTTATTTGCCTTATCTTTAGTCTTAGCTATGAATGTCTTTGTGTTATAACAATTGCCATGGTTTTAGACTTTTCTGAAATCTTTTCGTAGTAGATAGACCTTAGTAGATTTTTGTCACAATGCAGAACACATATAATAAATTCTATTTATTGCAAAAAGACACTGAAATGCTAAAAAGTGAAAATTACTTTTCACAAGTTGATCCATACCTCTTATTCTCAAGAAGGCTGTAGGGAGAAGTATTAATGAGCAATTTGTTTCAGCATTGCCCAGCAGTCAATAAGATCTGCAGCTGAAGATAATGGGACATGATCTTTGCTGCCATAAAGCCCTGCTTAGCCATTGTATAATCGGTTGCATAGCAAGTCTGAACTCTCCCAGGAACAGACTGGAGAGAAAGGGTCCGTGGAACGACTCTGACCCGTGGTGGCGACTGTCATTTGCTTTCTGTAATCCTTTGATTTTCTCTACTTCTGTATCTTTCCTCCTTGCTCTCTTTCTTAACAGTAAATAAAAGTGAATTACAGTTTTGGTTACCAGCATTTGGCCTCTTTTGTGTCTTAATCTTGTGCGGGTATATTTGAACTTTTCCCCTCTCTACACATGCGGGTTAGGACGGACTGTTGCAATGATCCAGCAAATTGGGGCATTTAGAACCACAGATTGGAAAGACTACCTTCTTTTTCTTATATATTTCTGGTTATGTTTCTCGTACATTATTTTGGAATTCGCTAGCATAGCCAACTATGGTGCTGCACAAAACACCATCAAGAATATAGGTCTGATCTATGAACGTCTGGCCCCATGGTGATATGGAGCTCTGTATTGACTTAAAAACCCGGAGGACGCCATTCTGCATTTGTATCGTCAGAACCCACTATGATAGACTGAACACCCAGCTTTTTAAAGTACATTCACTTATCTTTTTGGTTAGATAATTGTCCTTAGTGATGCTGTGATTATCTAATAAAGATACAGAGGGAGGTGAAATGTGAATTAAAACAGTAGCATGGAAACATAGATCAAATAGTGTCATGTTTCTGAAGGAGGCTCTGAAGTGGCCTGCTGCTTCTACCAATGAAAATGCACACCATCTTAGAACTTGACATAGAAAGACATAAGACTTATTTCAGTATCTTTATGTGGGCACTGGATTTCAGAAGACAGTGCTAACATTCCAGAAAAGAAAGGAAACAAGAAAGGAAGAAGAAACTTTGAGGCCACATGGCTGATTTTGGAACAGTCTTTCTTTAAATAGAAAAATCCATAATATCTTAAATGAATACACTGTTACATTCTGTACTGCTTGAAAGGATATCCCCTCTTTTATTTAGATGCATTTATAAATTTTAAGAAGAATAATGCACATAATTCACATGCATTTTCATTGCTATGAACTAGTTAAAAAAGATACATTCAATAAAAATTATTCTAATACCACAAGTTGTTGCTTCTTCTTTCCACAAAACAGAAATGAAGGTCTTACCTGATTTTTTGATTGGCCATTCAACATTTCAAAGCAAACTGGAGTAATTGAAAGACTTGGGACTTAATAGTTTCTGCATAAGTTTCAAAATAACAGGGAAAATGAGTGCAATATCCATTAGTTTGCTCCTTACCTGAGATGGCTGTTGGAAAGAGACCATCACTTTTAATAGAAAGCCATGTCTAAAGAAATGCTTCCAGAGATAATCCAGTGACAATGATACTCTTTGGGAAATAGGGTATTTTTAAAGATTAGGATGATAATCCTTTTATTTATAGCTAAAACTTTTAAATATAAAAATATACCAGTATATCCCAATGGAAACAGGAAATCACCAAAAGGCAGACTTTTGATTGTACAAATAACGTGTAAGGCATTTTTCAGGAACCTGATCCTCATAACTTTGAACTGCAAATATATTCAATATGACTGGCATTGAATTTCCAAGGAAAGGGAATACCATTGTATATCTGTATTTAACTTCTACTACAAGTAATAAAGTTGATATTTAATACTTGGCTTTATACAGTCTCTGAGAGAAAAATTAGAGGATGTTACAACTTTAAATTTCAATTAGCAAGTTTTTTTGCTGTTTATGGCCTCTTTTTTTTTTTTTTTACTCTGTGTGTGCCTGCACATACCTTGAGCTACAGGGTACGTTTATGAAATAATTCATGCCTATAAAGCAATCCAAGAGGCTTGAGTACTCTTAATAAGCTTTGTGTATTGGTGTGCATTAAATTACACAAAACATCCAAATATTTTGGCTCTTACAACTGAAATACACATTCAGCTTAGACTATTTTTCTTTAAAAAGTTTATGGGCCTTTCACTGTCTTCTCCTCCCATCCATTTACTCATTAATACTATGTGCTTGAGGCTTCTTTAAGCAAGGTAAGAGAAGAATCTGCTCCCTTCTAATTAATTTCAATGGGAACTGTGTGGCTAAACACCTTAGTTTGAAAATATCAACCACTTTTCCACCTGCACAGACTTTTCTCTCTGATTAAAGAGACTTAATTTGTCTCTGCCCAAATGTTACAATCTCTCTGTACTTGTGTAAGTAGCTCTATAGGGCAAAGAGCAACAAGGTCCAAAGTGACCCGAGGAGATTGAGATTTTCTCGGGCAGCATAAATGTTTTTGTTGTTTATGCATCTTATCTAAATGTGATTGCACTAGTTGACTTTTCTCTACAACATTTTTATTCTAGAAGTTACCAGCAGGAAATGAGCATCCCGGGTTTTCCTGATATGTTTGTAATACCTAAAGAAAGGTCAGGGTGGATTGCAATTTATGTTGGTATTTTTAAAATAAGCCAACCACACAACAACATAGCATCCACTTATGCAGTAATGTCAGCCCATTAATTTTTTTTCAGTAATTTTCATGTCTTTGTGATTTTATTGTNTTAGTTCCACCCCAGCTTTCAGGTCTAAAAGGAGACAGCATGGTTCTGATCTATGCCTCATTAACATTCAGTAGGAGAGTGAATCAGCCATCAAAACTAAAGACCCCAAACATTTCAGTCTGGATGAGTGTCTTTATCTGAGTGGCAGAAATAGGGAAGGTTTTCTTGGCTTGGCAGGCTTTTTTTGCTGTGTCATTTCTGGTATGAACCACTGTTACATCTTGAAGCTGCCTCCCTGAGACAACTGTTGCAGCTTGGAGCTAGGATTGAAATATTCTCATCTGATGAATGAATTCTGTTTTTTTCCCTTTTATGGGGAAAAATTTCAAAAGTGTCTGAGTAATGTAGAAGCCTGAATCCCATTGAATGTCACTTAGAATAAAATTATCAAAAGCTCTTTTATTCTTGGAGCTTACACTTGTCAGATGCACAATCTGCATTGGCTGTCATAAATCATCTCTTCTAGATCCATTTTCACTTCTAATTTTCTAATAAAAAAAAGAGTAACTTAAAAGATCAGAGTAGCAGAATATAGTCCATTTTATTTAATGCAGGGGTAGACTAGATAGGACATAGTGAGTTTTGCTAGGTAGACTGTGCACAGCTATTCAACTCTAATACCTTAAAAGAAATTCTTTTGGGCCACTTGACCTTTTTGTTATGCAGATATTCTTGCAAGGGTATAGCAGCAAATTGAATTTTACTTTGACACTCCTGCTCCATTCTGGCAAAATGACACAAAATCCATACTGTACCCATTAGCGTCAGACTAACACAAACTTGTTGCTGCAGGTTTTACTGTTATTGCTATTCCCTCAGCTCTCCTTTGCACCCCAAGGTACGTGCCTAAAAATATGTGCACTTCATGACTCATAAGATATATTTGGCCTGTGCATAGATACAAACAGGTAGAAAGGAAAATGATGGTTAAAATGGCCTGTGGCAATGTGCTTAGAGAGCAGCCTGCTACTGACCTGTGTCTGCTACTCTATGACCTGCAGAGGTGCCACAGCCTCTGGAGAGGATGTGCACTCCACTGCCTCACCTCTGCAGGGGCCTCCTGGGTGCTGCATTACTTTCAGGATGGACCACAGCCGTCCTCCCAGCAGTTTAAGTACAAACTTCCCATCTTTGAACTGCAACCCATATTTGCTGAAATCTTCCCCAGTGGTAAAAATACTTTCTTTCTTTACTTTCTTTACTTGGTCAGATACAGATAAGGCAGTAGATTCAAAGTACCACAATGGGCAGGCTTCCACAGTGAGATTAATGTCTCACATTTGTAGTTAGATCTTGATTGCTAACACATTGTGTCATTAAAAAAAATAAAAATCTAGTTCTTGTTTATTGTTTAGAAACTATGTTTTCAACTTAAATCTTTTTCTGTTGGTCAATATTCTGAAACTTACCTATTCAACATTGTGTATTTCTATTTCTTGGCATAGTCTCCTCATATGACCAAATGCTCTATCATCATTGTTTTTTGTGCCATTTTCTTTACATCATCTTTTAATTCTATCGGTTTGGGCAAAAGTCACTCTGACAAGAAGCTTTTCTGGAAAGATTTGATACCACAATGTTTTCAGAAATAAGGTGATATAATACACAAGAAGTGTTTTATAAAGAGATTAGGAAAGAACTTCTAATACTCTGGAAAACATTGACTCATACCTATGCAGCTGAGATGTTTCAAAACAAAAACAGTACTACGACTCTTTAATAATTGATAACTTAATATTTGTGAAATTTCATAATATAATAATATAGAAATATAATTTA
>VXBU01015362.1:43621-63799 GCA_013400315.1 Bombycilla garrulus
CAGTGTATGCAAATAGCACCAGTTAAGAATGTGTAATAACTTATTCATGCTTGAGAGCAGAAACAGAGATAACTTACAGAAATTTGATAAGCTAAAATGTGTTTTAGTGCTTGGTGAATTATATTAATGTTATTATATTAAAAATATTAATGTTATTAATATTTTACTAGCAATACGAGATGCCACAAAACATTCTTCAACTGGTTTATAAACAAATTTTTTTAGAACCATTTATTAAGTATTTATACATACACTCTAAATACTAAAACTAGATCTTAATATGATAGATAGATAGATAGATAGATAGATAGATAGATAGATAGGTAGATGATATGAAAAATACATTCTGGTGGCCACAAGAGAGAATGTTGAGGAAATGGAAAGAATGTTGAGGGGTTCCAAGACTCTGTCGACATTAATCTTTCTTTTCTGGACAGAAATGTACAGCAACAAAGAGATGTAAATGGTAAAAAATCCAAGTAACATACTCCACCAGGAGATGTTTACAGCAATTTCTACTGTACATCTGGAATGAAATTTGAGCTTTTCATCTGTACCAAGAAGAAAGTTTTTTAATACTTGAAGGTTTGCTCAACACCCCCTGACCCTCCATCACTTAAAAAAAAATCCCAAAATAAAGCACCAAGAAACCCAAGTGAAAAAAGAAACCCTAAAATATCCCCAGAGCCCCCAAAATCACAAATTAAAAAATCAAAACCAAAACCAACACCAACCATGCAACACCCCCCACAAACAAACAAGCAAACAACCCCACCAACCAACCAACCAACGAGCCACAAAAAAAGTCAAAATACCCACAAAAAATTAAAAACCACCCACACAAAACCAACCACAATAAACCATAAGACCTGGGAGATATGAGAAATATTACCCAGGTCAATATTTGATAACAAATGGTTGAACAGGCAGAACTTCTTCCCTGTGGTATTCAGAAGAATGCACAATGAATGTGGTGGGTTGCATGGGATTTTGTGGCATGTGAAGGCTGATCCCAGAGGAACTGAACTGAATAAGAGAGGATACCTATTGTTGTTATTCAGAGGCATCACATTCAAAACAGACAAAATCCCTCACTTTTTCTCAGATGATTAAGCTTAGAGCTCAGGTCCTCATGCAATGGAGAAGTTATAAATGGCTTTTAAGTGTATTAAATAGCTTTAAAATATGAAGATGTGGATATAGACTCCTCCATGTGGTATGTGTGGCATCTGGAAGGCTCTCGGGCTGTGCAATACAGGGATATACAATACTAGCCTGTCTCTTCAGCCCCTTTCCCTTAGCACCCAGTCTTCATGAGAGACCTGCTCTGAATGGATCTGCTATTGACCATTTTTGTCCCAGTTATGTTGTATAAATTTGATAAATGGTTTAGCTGCTCAGTGATAAATGGCAGGGAAGGCAGAACCTGCTGTTACAGGCCAGGTGCTGTACACAGCTTCTTGGTCTCTTTGCCTCTCTTCCCATGCTGAATTCCCTTGTAAAAGGGTAAATTTTACAGCTGCCTTTTAGAGGAGATCATAATTTGACTCCTGTTGATAGCCGTTGGTAGCCTGTGGTGAACCTACATATAGTCTGCCTTTAGAAATTCTTCAGGCCACACAGTTGCAAAGTTTGGACCTGTTTCTGTTCTGACACCTGAGAAACGCATTACTCTAGTAAGGCAACAAGTACAGCATAATTTTTGCCAGTTCATAAATTTCCTTCCAAATCCAAACAATCCCTCCTTTCCTGAAAAAAAATTGGCTCTCTGCTAGTAGAGCATATGCTGTGCTTTGACAAAATTTTGTCCGGACATGAATAACAAACTGCATATCATAAACAAACTTAGATAGCTGTTGTACTAGCTATCTACAAAATCTAGCTATCTACTACAAAATCACACTGTTGTAACTGTAGTAAATGAAATTCTGAAGTTTAGATCATACAAATTAATTAATTAATTAATTAAATAATTAAATAACGAACTAATATTTTAAATTTATTTTCTTTATCCTGCATCATATAAAATTGAGTGTGTTAACCCAAGTCCTCCACAGTCACCACTAAACTATGACCTCATGTGCCACATCCATGAGCCATTTGGACACTTCTAGGAGTGGTTATTCCATCACTTCCATGGACAATCTATTCCATGCGCAGGCTCTCTTTTCAGAATGTTTCATCTGAGACAGGAAAGTTGTTTTCTGCCTGTTACAAGGTAACATGTTTTCAGAGGCCTTTTTTTTTAAGTTGCTGTTATTTTTAATACACTATTTTTTTACTCCATTACATAATACCATCATGAGGAATGCCACTTGACAACCTAACTTAATCTTATGTGGAATAATTTATCTGGTAAAGAAATATGTGATGTGGAAACAATAACCACTGTGGATAGTAGGGTCAGTGCTAACTCAGTTTGGGTTTTGTTTCTCACATAAAATATCTAGACATATTTTATGGTGTCTGTTTCAGGTAAGTCTTGTTGCCTTTTAGTATAGTTGAATGGGTAATGCTTTTGCTTTTGTCCTTCTGATTTTGACAGGTTTTTCTTGTACTCTAATGAAGTAGTTTGGACTCAGAGCAGCACATGTCATCATGTGATTACTGGATAAAGTAACTAATTTTTTTCTTGCTCTGTTTTTCTGCTTGCACTTTTCCGTTAGTTGAAAGTTTATTATTTTCCCATGTCTATAGTATACCTCAGTGTCCTAGGTTACAATGTAACATATTCCAGAAGGTCTGTATTCTATCTCCATCTTCATGAACTGTTAAAATCAGGAGGGGCAGTGTTTTCCTTGCCTCCTCCCCCGGACCATCTCCTGTTAATGGGCCATTAACACCTTGCCTTATGAGTCATAGATAACTCCCTCCGGGAGCCATTTCCTGTTTAATGGGCACTTAAGGACCCACCCCATGACTCACAGAATGACATCAGCCCATTGTGAGAAGCTCTGCCCAGGGGGAGGAGCCAAGCATTCCCACCTGGATATAATCTGGGCATTTGGACAGAACAGGCATCTGCCTTCTACTGGATTCCCAGAGGAGCTGCCTTCTCTGCCACTGGATTCCCAGAAGAAGGACCAGACCCTTCAACATCACCACTGGACCATTGGAAGAAAACTCTGCCCTTCTACAGGATCTCTGCCTCAGCAGAACCATCTATCACTCCAGGAGCACTACTGGAGCCACCATTCCAACTGGACTGCTACCAACACCCTGACTGACAGGGTGTCAGGTTGTATTCTAACTGTCAGGTTTTGTTTTTTTGTTTAATACTGCATCTTAGTCTAATTTTCCTACAAGGTTGTAGTTTGTTGGGTTTTTTTGTTGTTTGTTTGGTTTTTTTATTTTGTTTATACATATTAAAGAACTGTTATTCCTATCCTCATATTTTTGGCCTGAGAGCCCCTTTTAATAATTTGGAGGGAGAGGGTTTACATTTTCTATTCCCAGAGAAGCTCCTGCCTTCCTTGGCAGGCACCTGTCTTTCAAAACCAAGACACTCAGATCTAACAATTTTTTTCCTTCCCATAGTCCTGTCATTATCCGTCTAGGTCCAGATATAAGACTAGCTGGAGCTGGCCTGCAATAGAGAATTACCACACTAGCCTCTCACCTCCAAGACCAAATTCCACATAGAGGTGTCAGTTAGAAACAGTTTTGCTCTCCCTCTTGCCCCATTTGCTCACAAAATGAATGCCACTGCACTGCCTCACATGGCTGTCCATCCTCTCTCTGTTTGGAGTTGGGATAACAGAGGTACCATGCTCATCTGGAATTACATGCTGGACTTGAGGTTGGTGGGGACACCTCACTAAAAAGACCTGCACTCCCCTTTTTCATGCTTATTAACTCAAAATTCTCTCTTTAGCTGGAAAGCAGCCTCCCATTGGATGTAGGAAAGTCCTGTAACAATTCATTGTGTCTTGAAGTGTTTATAGTAGAGAGTTGCTTTGGTTAGATTTTGTTTTAGCATTTGTTTTTAGTCTCCATGTTGTGATGTGGTGTGTTGTTACTAATCTGGAAGGTGATAGTCCCAGGTAACAGCAACATGGTGTAAAACATCTACTGCATATCTGCTGTTCTTCAGGCAGCTGAAGGGTTATTACTGCTCCAGAAGACAAGTAGGGCATAAGAAAAAATTATTTTCAGTTTCATTGTGGTTTTCTGCTTCTTTTAGTGAAAGAAGTATTCAGGTAGCAGGCTGAAAATTAACAAAGGAAATAACTTTCATATATCTCTGAAATGTGCAGTGCAACTCATTGCCATGGGATATCATGGAGGCAAAGGCAGAGATAGGTTAGATTTGGTTAAGTTTATAAATAGTAAATCCTTATGGCTAGCAAATATGATTGGAATGTAACCCACAGTCAAGAAGATCTAAATGTTGAAAGATGTAACAGCATGCCAGGATTTCTCCATTAATCTCCTGTTTTATGTACACTTCCTGCTCTAGAGGTAGTACTAGGGACAGGTTTCTGTATTAGAGACAACTTTCATCTGACCTGTTACGATGATTTTTTTTCATGTCTTCTGAGGTTTATTTTTGTAATCATAGTGAAAAATTGTATAAAGTAAAGCTTCTAATAGTTCCTAGGAAATTATTGATCTGTCTAAGGAATTTAGCGAGGAAAGAGTTACTTTAGAGATGCTAAAAATTTATGGCAATAATAAACATAAACACGATGTTTATAGGAACATTTCCTATTTTTCTTCTTGGTTTTTAGTGTCATAACGATCTAAGGTACTTTTGTAACTTTTTTGTTGACTTGTTGGTTTACCAGTTGTGTCTCGATGCTGCAGGACCTGCATCTCAAAACCTGAAATACAATACTGGAGAAAGTTATTATGCTGATTCTGGTTTTAATATATTATGATATTGTTTGATATTTATTCCAGTTTAACACTTCATTTTTTGCTTTTATCTAATTCTGAACAGAAATAATCACATATGAATAGTTTTAAAAATGGTTTTGTTAAAGGCATGTTTGATCAGTGGAAAGCAGCTTGCTTTTCCACAGGTTTACCAAAGCTAATTTTACACTTCTTTTTTTCATAATTGTCACTGTCTCACACCAGTGCATTAAATTTCCTCAAAACTATTATTGCCGGGTAGCCTAAGAAGCTTTATTACTTCAATTTTTAAAATTACACAAAGAGATACGGTCTCAGAGTTGTTCAACCAGCTACACTTTAAACCTCTCATTTTCAGTGACTTACAATGTACAGTGTTATCAATTCATTACATATAATTTTACTCTTCATTTAGTTGTATGCTTAGAGACAAAGCTGTGTGTATTGCCTTGTTCAAGAAACTCAATTTACTAGTTAAAAAGTTGAAAATTACATTCAATATTATTGATGGAGTCCTCTTTCTTAGTGTATTTGATTTAAGGTCTTCCCATCTCTTATTGGTTTATGCAGCTTAAGTAAATGTATTCCACTGCTAAGTAAGACAGAAGAACCAATATGGCACAGAGAAGGACAAGGTACTCAAAAATATTTAAAATATTTTACCTCAGTGTTCAATGATAATCTCTCTTCCCACACCTCTCAAACCCTTGAACATCAAGGCAAGAATATGGGGGATTAATTCCCTCCCATAGTAAGTGAGATGAGATTCAAGAACACCTGGGGAATACATAAGTTCATGGGACCTGATGAGATGTATCCTAGATGATGTAGTTCCCAAGTTCCTTATCATGTTAGAAACCTCGTGGCAATCCATCCCCCAACATGGAAAACGGGAAAATCACGTTCATTTTTAAAAAGAGTTAAAAGAGGAGAACCCTTAGAAATACTGATTTTCATTTTTACCTCCATGCCCAGAATGATCATGGAACAGATCTTCATGGAAGTTATGTTGAAACACAAGTGGTTGATTAGAGACTGCCAGCATGGTTTCACCAAGGTCAAGCCATACCTTATTAATCTAGCAGTCTTCTATGATAATGTGACTGCTTTGTGGACTGCTTGTGATCAGTGGACAAGGGGACAGCTGTGGATGTCATTTACCTGGACTTCTGTACAGGTTTTCATATGTTTCCATGGAATACGCGTACCTATAAACAGGAGAAATATAGTTTTGTTGGATGGACTGCTAGAAGAATAAGATACTGGCTGGACGGCCTTGTCCAGTACATTGCAGTCAATGGCTCAGTGTTCAAGTAGAAACAGGAACAAGTAGTGGTCCTCAAGGTTCTGTACTGGGACCAACACTTTTTAATATCTTCATCAATTACATATACAGTGGGATTTCAGCAGATGGCACCAAGAAGAGGGGTGCTGCTGCTGCTATGGTGGAAGGCAGGTATGACATTCAGAAAGACCTTGACAAGATGGAGAAGTGGGTCTCTGGAAGCCTCATGAAGCTCAACAAGACCAAGTGCAAGGTCCTGCACATGGATCAGGGAAATCTCCAGTATCAACATAGGCTGGGGGATGTACAGATCAAGAGTAGCTTTGAGGAGAAGGAGTCGGGGATGCTGTTGGATGAGATGGTGGACATGAAGTGTCAATGTGCACCTGCAGCCCAGAAAGGCAAACGTGTGCTGGCCTGCATCAAAAGAAGCATGGACAGTGCAGCTGGACAGATGATTCTTTACTCTGGTCCTCCGTTCTTGGACCCCGTCTGGAATACTGCATCCACCTCTCCAGGATAAGGACCTGTTGGAACTAATCCAGAGTGGGACACAAAGATGATGAGAGGGTTGGAGCACCACTGGTATGAAGACAAGCTGAGAGACTTGGGGTTGTTCAGCCTGGAGAAAGGAAGGTTCTGGTGAGACCTTAGCCCGTTCTAGTGCCTAGAGAGACTACAAGAGAGTAGGAGAGGGACTTTTTTCAAGTGCATGGAGTGATAGGATAAGGGGCGATGGCTTTGAACTGGAAGAGGGAAGGTTTAAATTAAAGTCTAGGATGAAATTCTTAGCATGGGTGGTGACATAGTGAAACAAGTTCCCCAGAGAAGCTTTGGTTGTCCCAGCTGGAAGTGTTCGAGCCGAGGCAGGATGGGGGTTTGAGCAAGCTATTCTGGTGGAAAGTATTCCTGCCCAAGGCATTGGAGTTGGATTAGATGACCTTTAAACATCCCTTACAACTCAAAATATTCTTTGATTCTTTGGTTCTAAAGCAAATCTTTAAAACCAAGCAGAAATATCGAAATAAGTATTCCCTTTTCAGTGAATATTTGTCTTTTATTTGTCCGGGAATTTCAGATAAACCTAAGAACTAGAACAGCATAAGGGAATCTTTAGGAAAATCCCTAGACATTTTTGAATTGTCTGTTAATAATGTCTTCGGGCAGTCAAGATTGGAAGATAGTGACTTTTCCTTCTGTGAGAACCACTGTAAACAGAGAAGTTATTCAAGTTATTTTTTTGGGTCTATCTTAATAAAAATGAAAGGATAATAGATATTTGTTTGAGATTTGTGTGTTGTAGTGTATACTATTTAATTACTTTGAAGTAGTTTTCTTATATTTAGCATTATATTATTACTAATTTTTATTAGTAATAATATTGTAGGGGTTTTGTACTATAAATAGACAAAGATCACATGTAAAAAAGCAATACATTGTATCTTTCCAGTAGCATCCTGAAGGATATGAGGGAGACAAGGTTTTATTTAACAGTGTGATGGAAGATGATGTCTCAGTAATCAGGATGTGAGGTGGTTTAGCTATGAGGATGAATAGATTAGACAGTATATTGGAGATTTTCCCTTAGGCAGGAAAAATCAGCACACTTAGCTAAAGTTTAGGATTGAAGCCTTAGGAAGAGGACCTAATGAAAAAAGATGCTAGAATTATCAGTATGAATAGCAGGACTGGGATGATTTCAACACTCACTGAGAAGACAATGATAAATCCATGTGTCTGAATTTGGGCACATATAATGTTTGTGGCTTGTAGTTTTGTTTTATTTTAAATTAATAAACTGAGATTGAGACATGGATCATGATTATAAACTTCAAGTATTTGAGAAGAAAGAAAATCCCATTAATTCAGACTTCGCAATAAAATATAAACAATACCCATGAAAACCTGACATTTTGATTTATTTGAGAAAATTCCAATGATTTAGCGGATTTGACTATTTATTGATAAATGATGGCACACCATGTGGACAGGTTTTCTTTAGAGTTTTCTTTGACCATGATAATATTATGCTGAGAACTGGACATCCAGAAGTATGCAGACCTGGGCTTATGCTCCTTGAATCCTTCTGAAAGATGGCATCTGTTTATTTGCATAACGGACTTGATTATTTTAGTTTGTGCCGGAACTGGTTCTCTAAATGTCTGCTAGTTCTCAGGATGAAATCGTTATTAATGGTTCTCTAAACATCTCATTTTACCCTAAATGACTGCAGAGATCTTTGTTGCATGATCCCCCATCTTGTTACTATTAGGTTCTTTTTTTCCGGGTATATTCCTAAGGTACTATGCGTTTCCTCAATTATTCCCTGTGTTGGATCTTTTCATTGTCCATAGCCCTACCTTGCTCTTTGGTGCTCTTCTGAGTCACAGTGACTAGATTTGAAGTTGTATTGAAGATGTGAGATTTTTCAGGGTTTCATAAATAGTTTTCTCTTATGTGACCCATTTTCTACTTGATTTTCAGTCAACTTAATTTTCAACAACTTTAATGCCTTCTGGCATTTTTAGAGAGCTCTTTCCCAAGAAGCATTAACGTAGAGCCAAGGAATAAGAATGTTTGTGAAGATTATCTGTTCCCTCCTGTGATGAGTCACGGAAATAAAAGGGCCAAAGAGACTGTGTCATTGATGGCATTAAAGACATTTATTGTGTGAAAAGGAATACAGATGAAGAGGAAAAGGCAATTAAAGACTAGCAGAGTTCTTACCAAGGTGCAAGTATGATTGGGACTATCAAGGCTGGATTCAGATAAGATAAATTCCATTATAAAATGAATGTAAAAACCTCATTGAATTTGCTTATGGCAAAAATGGAAAAGAGAATTGACTACAAGAAGTAAAGGGAATGGAATTCTATTATTTGCTTAAATGCAGAAACAAAACCTGTTGCGGCACTTATTTTTGTTCTGTTCTGTTCATTATGGTTTAATTCCTACTCCCCTGTAATTTTGTTAAAGTTGGTTCCTCCCATCCATTTCTCCTCCCCTAGCTCCAACCCCCTAGCTGTCTGTTACCCTTATCATGCCCTTTATTCCAGACCCTTCCCTGTCAATCCCCACATGGGCCAATCCCTGAAGTGTCCACTCCTTTGGAAATCCCCTAAACCTTGACGCCCCATTGGCCCATGTGACCCTGGTCTCTCCTTCCCCTGCTTCGATTTGTCTTTTGCCCATGAGATAATCCCTTTCCTCTGCCCTCTCTCCTCTCCATTGACCTCCCCATTGGTTCCCCAGTTGTGTGTGCCCCTTGTTTGATGCCCATACTTAAACCTTTTCTTTACCTTTACCTTTACCTTTTCGCCCTGGATCCCTTCAGATGTTGAATTGCTTTCGACCGTATTCCGGTGTGAAGGTTTTCTCTTTCCCCTTTGCCTCTCACCTGTCAGTGGCTTTTCCCTCTAGTGAGCAGAGGCTTATGAGGTTGGGTGCCCGGCACTCATTGCGCTGACACCCTTCCCCACACACACCGCGTGCGCCATCTGGGGCACCTGGGTGGGCGATTTAACATCCAGCACCACAGAGCTAGCCGTGCTCCGGAGGGGCTGCTACAAAAAACAATTAAATTGTTTTACCCTCCTTATAAAAATACCATACTGAGATGTGGTACTGGCTTTCCATTAAACATAGATCCACTCAAACTTGTAATTTCCAAGTCCTGGTGAGGGACTAGTCCTCACACCAAGAGAAACTTTCCCCAATCATAGTCTTCCTTTGCAGTGCTCAGTGGGAGATTTAAAATGTTCTGTCAATACAGCAGTAGTTTTGGCCAGAGCCAAAACCTTCAAGGCAGTCACATCCAAAATGTCTGGAACCCAAAAGCAAGGGAGTGAAACCAAAAGAGCCAGCCAGTCAAAGAAGCCGGCCACCAAAATTGCTATTTCTGCTATATTCAGGACTGTAGGCAAAACTTGCTTTGTGCTGAAACATCCTGAAACTGTTCTTACTTCAACACTTTTTACCCTTGCAGCCAATAATCTCATTCTTAAAAATAATTCTAGAAGACATACTGCTAGTGGGGAAGATGATCTGGTTAACATTGTTTCTTTTATGAGAGCTTCAGGTTTAAAAATGAAAAATAATATATTTGTCTAGAAAGATAGGTTCATCCTTATATTTCTACTATATTATAAAGTGAGATTTCACTGTTTTGCTTCTTTTTCTCCAGAATTGCAGCCATGTCAGAAATGCTAGAATACATTTGGTTAATTAACAAATTTATAGACTGCTTTTTTCCCATTTCAGTTAGTGAAAACATGAGTTGCCTAATTAAGTAGAGCTAAGACACTGAATTTTTTCTAACATGACATGGATACCCTGAAGAAAATCAATATTTATTGCAGTAATTATAATTTTCTGCTTGACTGTTTTAAAACTGATCTCAAACACTATAGTTCTAAAGTTAAGCAATTTGTGTTAAGCAATACTGTCTGTATGTACAGCTACCGTGGATGCTAGATATATAGACTGGCAGGTAAGGTATTTTACAGTATCACACTTAAACTAGGTGGTTATAATATTAGTATTAGTACTTTCCGAAATTGCATGCCTTTTTAAAATAAAATGGATTATACTGTTACTATACTATACTATTATCTTTTTTTAGCAAAAGTGTTTAACTTTTTAATTATGAAATACTTGATGGGGAAGCTCACTGGGGAGTTTCTTGGCACTTGAAATTAAGTTCACTTGTAAGGTGGAGAAGGAGTTTCAATAATTATAGAAAAGGTAATTTGATACATCCTTAGCCTATGACAGCATGCTTACTGCCACAAATCAGACTAAAGGTTCTATTTGTGAATGAATCATGTCCCATTTACTCTCCATTTTTATGTAGTGTAAGTTTAATGGAAATACCTTGCCATGTCTCCTTTGCATAACGTTTTAACATTGCACTGTGGCTTAAACATGGAACAACACTATTTTAAAAACTGTGGGAAATAAGAAAGGACAAAAGTAAAGAAGTGTGAAGGATAACTAAACTAGAGACAAAACTCAAATGAGTTTGTAATTTTTTTCCTGAAAATTGTTAATTTAGAAGTCTACTTCATAATTTTCTATTTCCAGCATTAATTTAGCCATGGAAACTAGGAGAAAACTTGTCTGATGTTGGGCTACTGGAGAATTTGCACTGGCTGAAATACGTGGGGGAGGAAAGGAATATTTTTTTTCCTTAGATATCTCAATCCCATACATATCTCATGCTTTCTTCTGTTCCTCTTTTATTCTAATTTTTTAAATCCTTGTTTTCATGGATGCTTTCATTAAGGATGGGTTGGGTAAAAATATATCCATTGCATTTAGCCTGTTACTTAGTAAAGACATGAATTGGACTAGAATTTGGGATAGACTAGCAAACAAACCTGGAATCACGTGGTCCTGTTTTCTAACCCCCGGTCATCATTCAGTTTTTGTGTCTTTTAAAATATTTTGTTCTAACTTTGAGCCTTTTTTTTCCCCCACCAGAGAGCTGACTTTCAAATTGTTAAACTTGTAATCTGGGATAATACTCTTGCTTTAATCTGAAATATGTATAGAATGAAAACATTGTCATAGTGGGCATACTGTGGGACTTTGTGAAACTACAAGTGAGGATCGCATTTTTTTATAGGCAGCAAGTCATCTCCATATGTGGCTTTATTTATTCTCCATGTTGCTTTTGTGTTCCTTCCAGACTGGACTCCTTCTGCCTCAGAGGGGTACCCTAACCTGCCATTTGCATCTGTACCATAAATATTTTATATAGCCCACAATGCTTTATGCATATTTTAACTGAACAATACAATTTTGTAAATTGTCTGTCAATATGATATATTCCTGGTTACTGCCATGAAAAATGTGTTCAGTATTGTAATAATATCGAATTATCAATTGTCTCTTTAAGTTCGGTCCATTTTCCTACCAGTCCTAAAGAAGGTAAAAATGGTCTGAAATTCTGAACTGGCTTCTGAGGAGATGTGACAAACTGTGTCAGTTTCCAGGAGTCTGCGTAAATAAGCACAGCTCTTCTGCGGAGTCTTACTGCCAAACTGAACGGGTGGTTCTCATTAGCTCCAGCTTGAGAGGATAAAAGGTAAATGTCCAAAATGAACTTATACCTGCTTGCTGTGACGACAGGTTTAGAAGCTCAGAATGTGTCAAATATTTGCAAGCAATACTTCAAAAATCAGCGTGCATTGTGACACAAAAGAAATATAAATTCTTTCATAGCTATTTAGCAATTCATATGTCCATAGAACTCTTGTCTTTAAACTTCATTTTTTTGTGCAATTCTATGTTAAGGTCTAGAAAATCATGTTAAACAGGTTTATGTCATTGAAAATAAAAGGCCTGCCAGTTTGAGGAGCATCAAGTATTGCTAAACATTTCAGTCATGCATTGATAAACAGTTTTTTGTGTGATCACTGATGGTACATGAATGCATGACCATTTCTGAAATAAGTGGTGGAAATGGCAGGACCTGAGGGCCTAAACTGTATCTTTCAGGAAGGAAATAGAAGTCAAAACCCTCAGTCAGGTTTTATTGTTTGTCCCAGGTTCTGGAGTTGTTTTGGTATTGGTGTGTTCTTTTCCACTATATCATTCTGAGAATTACTTAAAGGGACATCTTGACAAATAGGTGTTAGGAACATAGGGAAGACCCTACTCCTATTTGAAAGATCTTCTAGAAGACATCTCTGAGATGCCTGCAGACTGGTATTATCTACTGTTTAAAAACCTTCCCTTCACAAGAAAATACCTCCCTCTGCCACCAATCCCCTGCAAAATGAACAAACCGGAAAGTAATTGTTCTGTTTTTTTGTATAAACTTTGCGTCTCTCAATCTTATGAGTATGATTATGATCTTTTTTTTTTTTGTTGCTATCAATGTGTAGTCTTTAATATTTATAAGAGACCCTTGCAAAATATTCTCCTTATTCCTTTCGAAGTGGATTCACTGAATTTAAGGGAATTTCACTTAGTGCTGTGGCTACATCAAGAGTCTGTTAATAGGGATTTTTTATTGTAGTTATAAACCTCAAAAAAATCTTGTCAATTAACTGAAAAACATTCACTTTCTCCTGGCAAAGTGCTATGTTCTTCTTATATTTCTGTTTTTAAAACAGATATGGTGGCAAAATAATTTTATATCCTTTACTTCTACTATACAACACATTCTTGTTTTCTTCCTGGTACTAAATTTGTGGAGAAAAGTCATTGGGTTGTTATGGGGGTGTTCATAGTGCATTTTTATGTGCATTGATTAATTTTACATTCTTTATACCATAAATCAAGGTAATAAGGAAAATTTTCAAATGTGCCACTTGGAATATATCTTTCACATTGCCTTTGTTCTATTTATAACCTTGTTTTTCTGTACATAAAGTCTTCTTATATACTGTAGAATAGCTGATATATAGTAATGGGTGCAGAGCTGTAAAAGTCTCTCTTGGCACTCTTAACATGGTCAGATTATTACTGTGTTCACCGATTCAGCTAGATGTGTTCAAGGATCTTCTCTGGTCTGAAAGGTCAGCTGCTTTTAGTTGTGCACTGGCAGAATACTAATACTGTCCTTATTCAAATTACCTGCTACAGTACTTATTAAATTGATGGCCTTGTGCTCTAATTTAATACTGCCGTCGTTCAGAGGCAGGTCGCAGCTGCACTCTGAGCAGAATTAGGTGGTGCTGAGGCAAAGTTCAAGCAGAAACCATAGTTTTGGGCTGCATTTTCCCACTAAATTAGCAGTCAGATGCAGTGTATAATTAATTAGCACAAACCAGGGAAAGCTTGTCATTTAATAAGCCTTTTTTATTTCCACATTATACAAACAGTGGGAATTGATCCATTAAGTGCCTAGCTATTAATGCTGTTAAATGTATGTCTGGTTGTTAAATTGAGATGTCTAGTTACATACGTTCAGTATTTAAGAGCTTCTCACAGATTGTTCAGTGTTTGCTGAGATTTTTAAGTCACATTCCACAAATCAATAATGGCTTTATTAATGAATTTGAACATTGCTGGTTCAGATAAATAGATCTGAGACACATAGAAAAGAAATGATGTCTTGTGGTATTCATTTTGTTGCCCTAAATATCAAATATTCTACTTATATATCATGCTGCTTATTTTCTACATTGCAGCCTTCTTTTTCCCTATAATCCTTGTTCATAATTGCCTAAGGCATTGTATAACTTCATCTCTTCAGAGTCCTATGTGGTATTAAACATGCAGAATAATACATTTCAACAACCACTTGAAGATGTCTGAGGGAGCACAGAGGATTCTTGTCCTTAGAAAAAAAAGTGAAAGGGCAGTATTTGAATCACTCTTATTTTTTGACAACTGTATTTCTGTACTGGAAATAGCTGTGCGCATCATGGTCTTATAATATTCTAGAATTTAAAGATTTTAACATTCTATATATATATATACTATAACCAATGTGTTTCTAGAAAAAATGTATATTGGCCATGAGTCATAAGACTAACTGCCAAATATAATAAGAAATCTTGTCTGTTTTGCTCCTGTATGTTTATTTCATGTGGAAAGTGGGAAGCATGGTATTTTGTATAGGAGTCCTGTAAGTCCTGTAACCAAAACACAGTGATCTCAGTTATTAAAAAAAAATTACTTAAAATGAACCTAAACTAAAGGCTCAAAACTAGGGAATAGTTTTCAACACTTCTGCCTGATGAAGACAACACACCACAGCAGAGATAAATACTGTGCTCTTTTTACTGTCTGTGTATCTTGGTTGATTCTGCAGTTTCTCCAACAGATCCTTTAGTCTGTTTTGCATGGGTCTTTCATTAGCATTTCAAATTGTCCCTTGTTATTGTAGCCCATTTAACATGAAACCTCCAGTTGTAAACAAGAAGAAAACTCCTAGGGCAGGTAAAACTCAGGAAGGGTTTTCTCATGAAAAGGGTACCATTCTATTGTGAGTGCAAGACCCAGTTTACGTGTGATTTATAACACCGGTTGAAGAATTCAAAGTTCAGCATTAGACCTGATGGCTAATGAATCACCACCACATCAGCCCCTGCATACATCAACAGTGACTGAGGTGTATGGAGAGAGAGGAGAGGAGAGCATTGGGTAAAAGAGCTAAAGGAGATGCCTCTATGCCTAAAGTAAATTAAATTGGTTTAAACTTTGTATGCATTTATACATCTTTGTTTCAAAATCCCAAAAATGAAATTAATTTGGGGCTTACAAACACATTTCCTAAAAACTATTTTGTTATAAGTTCATTCATGTTAAATGTACTTGTTTGGGCAAATGAACTTACTTTGATTAGTGGTGATGGATGCTGGAAAGAGTTAGCTATAATTGTTTAGCTATTGTAAACAATTTCTCATCCATTAAGTGCTAAGATACTGACAACTTTTTCTCACTTTTAATGTGCTGCACACACCATAGTCAGATGTTTTCTGGATTGTGGGTTGGCAGTGTGATCACAAGTGAGGAAGACTAGTGCATATCTGACAACTCATAACTGAGCCCAGTACCCTCCAAACTGCTCATCATCCCTCAGGATGTTAGGCAAGCAGGTACATCCACCTCTCTTGGATACCTGCTTGATAGGGTAAATTAAGCCTGGTATATGAGATTAGATCACATCATCAGAAAATTTCAGGGCTTCCAAGCAAAATAAAAACCGAGTAAGAATAACATTCTTCATGCCTGTGTACAATAAAAGGCTGAAAGAAGATAAATTGAAGGAGCTGACAATGCTGTTGATGCTTTATTGTTTCCATTTGGCTACAAAACAAAAGAGACAGCAATACATTGATATGCAGGGTGAAGGCCTATATGCTGAGATAGATATTTTTCTTTAACCAAAGAAAAAGGTATACATATTTCATATGTCCTGATTTTAAAGCTTTTTGCAATGTTTGCGATAAAATGTACTGCAGATTTGCATGTTCAAAAACATCCTTGACAGCTACGGAAATTGTGTAGTTTGACAACTCCTCATCTCAGCTAAGGCAAACAAATAAGGCCAAGTTGACTGAAATTTAAAATCTTTCCTAATCCTGGGGATGTGATGGCTGCTTGTTTGCACTGGCATCCAAAAGCTATGGTATTGTCAGAAATTGTAGCAAAGCTGAGGTAGCTTTGACTGGACTGACCTCAAATGTGATGTGAACAGCTGTGTGGGGAGAGGGATGGGAGGTTGTGGAGGGAGGCTGTCTACACGCTCGTTTGATCTTCAGTCAGCATTATGAGTAAGCACAGTATTTAGACGCTTGAGAAGATGATAAATCACCTGTTATGAAAGGAGGTAAGAGCTTCTCTATTTTATACTGTCTGTTTGCTCTAGCTCTAGATGAGGGTCTCAACATGGTGGGCACTGTGCAATGGCAGAACAAATAATGTGCATGTAAAGATTAAAGATTTCTTTATCCAAGCTAGACAAACTGTACTGTCTTTGACTGACTCACAGAGAGTTCTGGTTCCTCTTGTCATCTAGTTTTAGTATGTGTTATTTGATAATCACAGTCAAGAAATGAAGTTGGGAGGCCTCACTCACAGGACATGTATGTGTATTGCAGGCAAAAATGCTATTTAAAAACTATGCATTTTGCACCAAAGAGACTGTGTGCATGTGTCTCATCTCTGAGGGGCAGTTAGAGGCTTTTTTTGCAGAATGTGGTCTGGCAAGCCTAGGCTCCAGCAGAAATAAGAGATTTATCACAGCAGCTAAGATAGTGTATTGTTTCAGTCTGGGGATGAACCACTGTTTTTGTGCTTAATGATAGTTGCTGGAGATCTGGTTTTGAGTATTTATGCTCTGTAGCACCCAGATCAGTGTAACCCAACTGGTGTGCTACCATGGCATTACTCTTCTAAGAGGAAGAGTACTTGCATTTGCTTTCCTTAAGCAAAAGCTACTGCCTCTATCATTTGATCTCCCCATTGCATCCCAGACTTAAGTTTCTGATTAATGACAGTATTTGCACTTGTTTGGCTCTTGTCATAAAGAATGACATATTTATATAACATTTCAGTTCAAAAACTGAAGATATTAAAACCAGACTAAGTCTGCACAGTAAAACAGCTGCATGTGACATATTTTTCCCCCTCTACTTCACAGGTGAAGAAAGTTTGCAAGGTTGTTGAATATTCCTGAGGTCAAGATCCCAGAATGCTGCACTCTCCAGTGGGCCCTGTTATAACAGAGAGGGCACAGCCTCAGACACCATGCGTTCGAGGGATGCTTTGCCAAGGCCAGCAGGATGGAAGGAGGACAGCAAGAGAAATTATAGGGAACTGAGCAAAAATTTTGCTAACTAGAGCTACATGGTGTAGTGATGGGTATATTCTTGAGAAATATGATATTAAAACTATGAGTAAAGGAGGGGATTCAGCTTAGAGGTCCATAAGCTCCTATTTCAGACATCATGCACAGTGTAGAGAATAGTGGCACTTTAAAAATGGTATGAGAGTTTTTGAGACTAGATGGGAGTTTTCATTAGAATTGAAAATAATGGGAAATTCTTCTTTTCTACAGTCTCCTTCATGGTGATCGGCATTTTATAAATAAATAATGCCTGCACAAATTACTGAAAGGAAGAAAACAAGAAGGTAAGCAATATATACTCTTTACTATTCTGATTTTTTTAGTTAGATTTGGCAATCTGTCCTGGTTTCGCTTCTTCTGACTATCTGTAGCATGGTATCACTTGAGTAATTCTGAGAGCTTGCTTACTGCTTTCCACCTGCTGTGGTGTCCATTGCAACTCATAGGGATGTGAGAAGCCACATTTACTCTACTCTTGTGCAGCTGGGAGCATGAACTGTCTTGTCTTTCCAAAGTCACTCAATGGGTTCAGTAAGGACCTGAAGACTTAGTCTTGTTCAGTATGTTGGCATTAGCTGTTGAATCTTCTGGGTCACCAGAAGTGAACCTTAAGCAGCTGGAGACTTCAAATTGAAAATTTTAAGAGATTAGAGATGCACATAATATGTTCGCAACAGGTTGCACCTGAGTGCATGAAATCCATTGCACACTTCAGTGAAAGCACAGCAACAATTCTAGAAGAAAAGATTGCATGTCAAGGTTTGGTGGTAGCCTCATTTAGAAAACATGTTTTTGTTTAAGTTTCCTACAAATTAATATTTCAGTCCTGCAGGGAAACCTGTCCCATAAAAACTCCAAGCCTTGACAGGGTTCTTTTACTGTCTTGTACTTTACAGCTGCAGAGAAACATAGCTGTTGGAGCAGAATTCAGACTACTTTGGTTTGGGGTGGTTTTGTCTTTGTTATTTTTTTTTTTTTATTTATATGGGGTTTTTTTGGTTGTTGTTGTTGTTGTTGTTTTTTGGTTTTTTTAATTTTTTTTTTTTTTTACTTATGGATGTATTTAGTACCATTTCTTAAACAGAATCATTTATAATAATGTGCTACTTTTCGATTAAAATAATTAAGATTTACTTTTCCATTATTTTGAATGTCTTTTTCAAGTCGTGTAGTAATATGAAAACTTATGTTTTCTAATAATTAAATTATTAAATAGTTATTTTAACAATTTCTAATATTTGGAAAAAAATATTTGTAATATTTTAATTTACTTTTTGTGCTCTGATAATGTTACATCACTAAACTTCAAGTGCCTGCCAAACCCCCAAGTCATGCACAGCTGAAGATTAAACACACAAAAAACCCCACTAAAAAATGGAAGAAAACAGAGAGTATAAATCAGAACTAGTAACGGAGTTGTAATAAACACTTTATTCATGATTGATTCATGTGTTCATTCATATCGCATATAACTTGCACATGAATGGAGATCCAAAATCATTCTATACCACTCAGTATATAAAAGACAGCTAAATCTGCTTGTATAAATCTCACTGATGTTGCACTCTGTCACAAAGGAAGTATTTTGCATAATTAGCCTGGAAACTCAGCTACATTTTTCAGGAGCCAGCTAGCTAGTTCACTGCCCTCGCTGCAATAGGATGACACCAAGTAAAATAGGTGCTCCTGGCTTCTTAGCAGTCTTCATAATTAAGCCTTTTATTTAATTGCCTAAATACGGATTCATAAGTCTAATTTTAGGCATGTCTTTTTTAATTTTTTTTTTATTCTTGGTATTTTACTAAGTATTACAGGGATCTTGGTCTGAATGGCTATTCTCTTCTCTCTAAAACTTATTATTTTTAAAAATTTAATTTACAAAATGCCTGCCATACTAGAATTCCACTGCAGTGTCCAAAAGAGAAAAAAAATATGCAGTCCTGTTGTTGGATTAAAGCTGATATATTTTAATCATTACATAATACAGTTATGATAAATTTTCTAGAAACAGTTTTTGGCCCTATTTTTCCATTTTCATATTTCCCAGTCTGTTTATTTCACTAAGTGGTGCAAAAAGTCTAGTTCTTTGTTACGATTTTGGGATATTGTAGATATATATATAGCTATTCCTGTTCAGAGCAAAACTCTGTACTATGTACAATCTGGGCCTATACGTAGTCATGCTAAAATTATTTAGTATTAAGACAGCTAACGTTTTGTACATTTCCATATACAAATTTGCTGAATGTTAACTTGTAAATCTCTATGGGCAAAAAAATGTCTGATACTGATTTGTGCAGAAAAAAAAAAGCATAAAGTTCCTTCTTCAAGGTGGACACTTACACTCAACAGGGTCAGCAAGGATATGTGTTTTTCTGTAGATGCTCCTGTTGTCTGATAAATCAGGCACCCACTGGGCCTGCAGGCAAGATTCTGAACTTAACAGTGCACTGGCCTGATTTAGTGTGACAAAGTCTTTGTTATCACAAACTGAGATAATCCAAGGCATTCTTATTTTAAATAAATTAAAGAAAGCTTCTTATACAAGTGAAAAGACAAACTTTCCTTTCTAACACAAAGGACCTTATTTTTCAATTTCTGTTATTTTTAAGTAGTCAAACTTCCATTTTTCTGTTTCAGACATCTTTAGGATTTTTTTTTTAATATCTCTGAAGTATGATGGCTATTGCCATTGAAACTTCTGCATGAAATTTTAACTAGAAAGATA
>VXBU01015369.1:0-38154 GCA_013400315.1 Bombycilla garrulus
CTTTCAAAACCAAGACAGAAGTTTTCCGGAAAATGTCCTTTTACTTTACTACCTTTCTTTTTTTTTTGCCATACTAAAAATTAAAATTAATGAAATTATTAAAAACATACAACTATAGTGTTGCTATGAACAGTTGCTTAAGTTTTCAGAAGTAATTGTCATCATTCTTTGAATGTTTAATGCTGCAAGTGTAGTAGAGCTATTGCCTATTCTTAAGATGTAAACTGGGACCTATACTATTGAATGGTATTTCCCGTAAAGCTTATCTTTTCAGCATACGAAACTCAGCAGTTCAGCTCAGCAGTTACATCCAATGTCCTGGATGTAATGTAGTAACAAAACTTATCTAAGAACGAAGAAGAATCACACAGCTGTGTCCCTTGATTGTTTTTGTTTACAGCACCTGACCACTACAAGAGAAAGCAACTATTCACTTTCAGTGCTGGTATACTCAAGATAAGTATGAAATATTGCCAGAGAAAGGTTTGCATCACATTGAAAATATATCTCATTCTGTCAGACTGTTGTTGGAACCCAGGGGGTTCCTATGGCATCTCAGAATGATCCAAACCCTGGTCAGGAGGCTTTTCAGCCTTGCCAGAGGTGTTGGAGACCCTGGATTGATACTGAGAATGCCTGTGGCTTTGATTTTAATCCATGAGACAAATTACTAACTTATAAGAAGAAATGCAAGTCACCAGAGTTTAACGAGTAGAATAGTAATAATTATAGATGAAAAGGAAAAGATTTGGACCCACGTCCAGGGGGGTTTGAGATTCTGGACAGGGGGCTCTGGGAGTCAAGATGGAGAGTTCTTACACGTGGCATGTTATCTCTTTTTCTTCTTCCTAACCTCCATCTTCTTGGTGATGTTGGCACTTTTGGATTGGTTTGTCAGAGAGTTGGACAATGTAATGTAAGGGTCATGGATTGGAAATTAATGGTAAACATTGGATACGTAGTTGATAGTGTAAAAGAACAGAGCTGACCCGGGGTGGACACTGTGCCTCAATCTCCCTTGCAGGGCAGAGAGTGTGCAGGGCACAGTGTGTCTCTGAAAGTTTTGCTGTGTTGACCTTGGCAGGGCAGAGAAATCTGCTTTTGATAAGGAACTAATAAACTGCCTTGAGAACACGAACTAAGGACTCCAGAGTGCTTCTTCGGCTCAGACAGCTGATGAGAAAAGGACTTTTTACACGCTGCGGGAGAACCCGGGACAGGCAAGTCTCCCGCAACTGTTTTTGATGAAATTAATTCATCAGACGCTGGGATCATTAGCAGAAAGGTATCTACAATAAAGGATCTCTTCTTAGATTTAAGCATTCTGGGATATTAATAATACATTTTTTTACTCATTCATCTTCCAACAAATGAAATAAGTTATCTTTGTAACTTCAGTTAATAACAGTTATTTTAAAAGACAAACTCAGATAAGATACTTTCTTGGCCTCTTATAAAGATGGCACTGTACTTATATTTTCAGAAGAATGGAAGGTCACGGTAAAGATGTATCAAAACAGCCTTTTCATGACTACCACAAAGGTTTACAATGCAATCCAGATTTAGTACTTCTTTAGAGAAGGTACATGAAAGGCCAACAGTTTATGGGGAGAAAAAGTTCTGATGAAGAACCTTGGATGTGGGAATTCAGGTGTCCTCTCTGTGCTTCTACCAGGCACAAGAAATGTCCCAGCAACATCCCCACCTGCCCCAGAGTGATCCCTGCACCTCTTTCAGTGGAAAAGAGACACTGCTGCTGCCCTTTATGAAACATGAACTGACACTTTTATGACACCATTCATACATCAGCTCTTTAACACTACTTTCCAGTGCTTGCTACTAACACCACACCAATACTTTCATTGGCTGAATGAACTGAATGAGCAAGATAAAATATTTAAATCTTTCCCCCAAAGCCTATGGCTACTTTATTGCTCAGTTTTAGAGATGTCCATGCCTGCATGTTCTGCCAAAGGAGTATCACTTGTGATAGAGCAGGCTGGAGGACCACAGTGCTGCAGACAGAAACAGAACTGTGAGCTGGTGAGCTAGGAGTGATGAGGACCCCAGTACATGCAGGGGGAGACATCTGAGCCCAAATTTAAGCAAGTGTAGGGGAAGAACAGCAGTCACATACCAAGTCAGGCAGAAATGCTGCAATCCCAAAGCAGCAAAGAGAAGGAGAGCTAGGCACAAATATTTTTGACACTTTGCAAAACTTTTCATTTTGAGGGCCAACAGCAAGGCTGACAGTTATCTACAACACATTCCTGGACCAGGAAACAAATCTTCCCATTTTTAGACATAAGCTCTGTATCAATCTCCAGAATTTACTTAAAATAGGAATAAATATTTTTAGAAAAACATCTGAGGGACAATAACATGATTGCCAAATATAAATTAATTCTCATGAGAAAGGGAAATATTCTCAGATTTCCAGTCTAACATTCACACTAAAAACCTATTATTTGAGTATGAGTTCTACCAAAATAAATAGCCAAGTCTCAGTGTACTCTTCTTAGGCTAATTAACTTTTAGTATATCTGATAAATCTAGAGAATATGAAGAATAAGTATGGAATAGTTCACAGTTCTCTGTTACCTTAAAACATTTTATTTAATTGAAATTATTATAATGGAGCATTTTATGTCTAAGCATGTTTCAAAGTTAACCATATAAAGTCACAGAAAACAATTTGTCCAGGGACAGCAAATCACCTGCAAATTTTTGGGAAGGATATGGACACCGTGAACACTGGAGAAGGACAAATTCTTCAGTCCATAGCACAAACTGCATGCTTCTCTTTCTGCTTCCTGCGCACCCATCTATTAAACATGGCAGAACTGTTTGAAATATAAGGCTCTGAAATATCTTACACTAAAGTCTGTGGAAGAGAAGCTTTGTCTCAAATTTTCAGGAAGCACCAGAGTCTGATATGTAATCTAGGAATAGCTAATCACTATATTTTGCAGTACCAAGCTATGCAAAATGGTATTTTTAGACTCACTCCTTAAGCTGTTGATAAGACCACCATTCATTTAACCGAGAACAATGAAGTTGACACTATTTTATTTCCAGCTAAATGCCATAATTTTTTTGACTGCACTTCAAACTTCTGCTCTCACAGTGCAGAAGAGCACATGGGAGCCAGAGAATTCACGGCAGTTACAGAGAAACATGTCTGTTTAGGTCACATTGCAAAGTAAGTCTAGAGTTGTGGGTTCCTTACACAGATTCACTACATAAATGCCTGACCATGTTCTGAAACTTTTATTTTCCCCTAAGTATATGGTATTTCTTAGTCATGTGTTTCCTTTGATATTTAGAGGTAATGAGGATAGAGACAGCCCTGTGTCTCTGGATGTTGATGTTATTGTCATGTTTCAGCAGCAGTGATGTTACCTTCACAATATGTACAATTTAAACTCTGTCTTCATCTACTACAGCAATTGCTTTAAAATGTCTGAGCTCCTTGATAATAGCTAGTTATTAATAGAAATAAGGGAAAGAAACTACAGTAATTTCCTCCCACATAATCATTCTGTCATCTTTCACACTTGCATCTCACTTCCTGAAGCTGCAATCTGTGTTTCTACTCCCCTGGTACTTCCAGACTTTATACAGCAGTGTAAGACAAAAGCATTTATATAAAAATTAGTGTTCAACTGAATTTAAGCATGAAATTTTAATGCAGTCCACAGAGTGTTCTTGCTGTTCCAAAGTAATTTTAGAGTAATCTTACAAATAATGAAGACCTTTATATCAATAAATTTTTTGTTGTATACATTGCATAAAATCAATTTATATTCCCAGATGTGGCTCTTGTCCAATCAATGGCTCTAATAAAGTCTATAAACTAGTGAAGTGCCACAGAGTTTAACTATGACATAGTAAAATTCATAAAGAACAATGTAACAGAAACAGTAAAATAATACAGAGAAATTAATATTCTTGCTTTGGCACGGTTCTTATATTCACTAGTCTCCCTTTGAATTTTCTTTTTATTAGTATTTCTTATATGTCTCAATTTCTGCAGTCTGCAGTAAACATGGGGCTAGCAAAATTAATTAGGTGCATGCACTAAGGATCCAAACATGGGGAGGTGAGATGTGCAGTTCAGGGCTACCTCGCACATTAGTTCGTTCTTGGACTTAGGTTGTGAAGTAATTGGCACCTCAGAATGTGATTCTGACAAATGACTATATAAAAACAGCACCTTCTTCCTGAAAAGGATCTGCTCTCTACATATATTCAGTAATATATGCTGAATTTAATGAGTTTCACATTTAATTCATCGAGTGTTTTTTTCACCATTACATCCATAGCATTATAAAGCTAAGAAAGCAAGGAGAATGTAGTAAGATTGTATTCCTCATCTGCATCATGAATGCAATTACGAACTGAACTTTAAACACCTTTGGGAACCTACGACAGATCACACAGTAAGCTCATGAAATTTGGGCTACATCATTTGGTGGTAGGTGGGAAAAGGCAACAACTCAGCTAGTTTTTCAGATCCTATCATAAAATTATGTGTAAGGCATTTAGAAAAATATAAATAGTTGATATTTGGCATTAAAGCTTAAGATACATCATCCAAGTGTACTAATGGGAAAAATACCATGTGAGTTAATTTTGTAGATCAAACTTTGCAAATTCTGTACGATCAAGATTCAGACTTTTCAGTCTGAAAATTCATTGAGTTTTAAAAAATCTCAGTAGGTCATCACACAGATCTCAATCAGACATGTGTAAAGAACCCATGTGTGCACAAACATATATATATATTTGTATCTATCTAGCTATCTATCTAAATATATATCATAGGTCTATTCCTCCCAGGTGTGCATTAATTATAGGCTACTATTATTGCAAGAAAGCAAACAATGGCAGTTTGAGTCCAAGACTTTTCTTGTGAACAGATGGGGGGGAAATACACAATTTTCGGAAGTTGTGATGCTGTCAAAAAGATTTTTCAGGGTTTTCTTCTGTTACATCATAGTAGTACTGAAATCAGGAACAATTCTGCAAAACCATGAACAGAAGGTGACTTATTGTGACAGGCTCTGTTCATTGCAGCTACACAAAAATTACTGCTTCTTAAATGTTACCAGTGCAGGAAAGGAGAAACATGGGGACACAGGAAGCACCTGGACCTAGCTTTGGTTTTTAAGTTAAATACTCTCTAAAAAAATTTATTTGATTTTTACTGTTAATTACTATATATAGATTTTTAACACAATCTTATCAGCACATGGAAATAAAATGGTGAAAATTAAAACTAATTGTCCCATAATGACTGATACTTCTTATTCTTCCCAATAGCCTTCTGCACACAGCAGGAGGGAAAATTACCAATCAATTACATGATATCTAATTTCCAACTTGAAACATTTTTCTACTGATATAAAGATAGCAAAAAATCCTAATTTGAGATTAATAACCATACATTCCCTACAGTGTTTTAGAAAGACATCTCTTAGAAGATGCCCTTATGCATATCTGAATTTTTTTTAATAACTGATAACCTTAAAATAAGGCAGTTTATAAAGTATTAGTATAAGCACTGATTTCTGCCATTAGTACAACTATTGCTTGTTCTGCAATTATTTCTTCAGATGATCAGTTTAGCAAGGATCCCAACCACAAGAATGTTGTATCCAGCTCATGCATGAGCCATACTAGAGAAATGAACTCCAGAATAAAGATGAGGAAGTAACAAAATGAAATAAAAAAGAAAACTACCTGCTTTTGTTGTTGCTGTTGAAATAAAGTTAAGGATAAATGGTAATTTAGGGATTTTCATAGGTTTAAAACTTCTAGATTTTTTTGCACATGGAAATGCTTGGTGTGGTCATATTCCCCTCTCTTCTGTAAATCAGAGAAAGCTTGTATGATAAAGCTTTGAATTCCCTTGGACAGACAACTGACTAATCCTAAGGTTGTCTTTAAAGAGTGAGTTCCCATCACTTGAGTTTTGCATACCTAGTGTTGCTGCCTCCAAGGGAAGAGTCATCACTGTTCAGGTTTTGCAAAAAAGGACTTCCATGCCTTTCTTCAGGCATCACCTTTAAGAAGGTACTGGAGACAGTTCAAAGGAGAAGCAAGATTTATGAGTGACTTCTGTTTTTAGCACACCCTGCTGACTAGACAGCTTCTCACTCAGCATGCTGCCTCCTGAGCAACCCATTTGGAGGTACTCACATCTTCTGAATATTTTACAGGAAGCTTACTCTGAAGCTGTGACACAGTCCAAGGATGGAAGGAGCATGGTATTTATAAGCACAGCAAGAGGAATTCTCTAATCTAACCCACAACCTCAATTTGCTCTGCTTTCATAAATAGGATGACAAAAGCAGTCTGGTAAGCTGACGATATGGCCCTTCTGTGTCATGAATATTCCTCATCTCCATCTGGAGGTTCTGCACAGGTTTGAAAGAAGCTTGCTGGACTGAGGCCTACTGAGATGCCTGGGCTGAATTGTGAAAGCAGCCCTTCTGCGTGCCTCTTTCAGAATGGCAGATGCCAGAGCATCACTCCCTTTTAGACTGAGGGATAGATCTACCCTAGATCTGGACAACAGTCTCCAGCTGCATTCTGACTGAGGCAGTGATTGATAGATCATTAGCCACTTACTGCTGCAGGAGGGCAACTAAGGTTAGTGCTACTGCCAAAACAATCTGAGGGAGCCAGAAATCCTACTTAATAGGCAAGGCAGATTTATTGCTATTGCTGGCTTTCCCAATTTTGTTCTTCTGACCCAGCAGAGTGCTTTTTGTTTTAAAACACTGATTCAATATATGTCCAGGGGAAAGTGTTGTTCATCAAAAGTGTATAAGTAGGATAATTCAGGTTTTCAAGTTTGTGGATGGAAACGAGCAAATTTTACTTGACCTATGGGTAATTACACTTGCAACACTCTGAACAGGTCACTGGTTCCAGGATGGTTACAGGAATGTTATTTTTAATGCAGCCCAGTAGACACTGCTATTGCAGTTAAGTCTCTAATTGAGTTGTCACACATGTTGTCACATAAGTTTTCCTGTAGATTTAGCTGATTATGTTAATTGTCCAACTGAGGCATAAGAAGAAGAGCTGAGAGTACACTAAATGCTATACAGTTAACATTCACGCAGAAAGAAACACATTTTGAAAAAGCAAATGAACATGAGTGAACCTAAGAGTTCTACTTTGTATAGACATCTTATTGAGATAATTTTAAAAAACAATCTGTTATGTTTCAGTTCTTATTTTCTTGGTCATGTTATATAATTGAATGCTTCAACTTTCGTGACAATGCTTTGTTTTTTTGTCGTTTCCTTTTAGCTGAAAAACTTTTGCTATTATGTGATTTGTGGCCATCTGGGTGTGACAGAGCAGACTTGAAGTTGGGGAGAGTTTCAGCACTGAAGGGACACATCTTCTGAGGTCATGTGCTACCCAGTGTTTGGCTGCTGAACTTGGCCTACAAGGAGGATGATACACAGCAAGAGGTTCATGCTTTCTACTGTTCAAGAGGAGTGGCCAGGATAAACAAGTGCTAATTTTAACTTCATTTGAATCTTTTGGTAGCTTTTTTTTTTCTTTCCCTCTGCAATCTCTAAATCAAAGTGAATTGCTCTGGAAAAGGATGAGGGTACTGAGCCAAACAGAAGCAGGATGTAGGGAGGCTAGCATGACCTTTAAGCTCCTTTCAGTACATGTGTTTCTCCTTTGTGAAATAGGCATTTTGCCTTCATGAAAGCATGTAAACACAGGACTGGACTCAAATGATAATGCCAGCATTACTTGCAAGAGCCTGATCCTCTAAAATGAATGCAGAACTAATTATTAAAGAAAAACGTGGCTTCCTCTAAAAAACTTGCAGCTAAGAGCTTTCCAGAGATTATACATACATTATAAAAAATGAGAACAAAAGAATTCAACATGATTGATGAAATTGTTTGCTTTACCTTTAGAAGAAAGCAATAAATAAGTCAGCATTTCAAAGTTCTGTGAAGAGAAAAGCTATTTGAGAGAAAGCACACAGATGCATTGTTCTGTAGGGGCATTTGATGAGCTCCAAAAATCTCTTTGGAAGAGAAAAGATGTATTATAGTGTGTGAAAAGAAGAAATCTTCAATAACAGGCCGTTATCTAGTTGATAAGGGCTGGTTCTGAATGAAAACAGAACAACATAGAATGGATAATTTAAGCACTGTGAGGTAAAAGCGGAAAATTTGACTTAGAGCACAAGGGACATTCACAATGGAATGAAAGTGGATGCGATAAAGTGTTAAGAATGTGACAAGAAGAAGATTATCATAAATATGAAGAGACAAAAGTCGAAGTTTTGCCTTCACTTCAACAAAGCCCTGGGAGAAAGAAAAAGGGAATTAGCCCTGCTGGAATGTACATTAGGAAAGAGAAAAGCAAGACGAAAAGCAGAATACCACTTCAAGGTCATTTTAAACTAAGCAGCAACTACTAAACCTCTAATTACAAGCCTGCAATTCTTGCTTATTTATTAGCAATTGCTATCAAAAACAGAGATAAAAGCTTAGTTCAACATAGTTTTGAAGTTCATTCTGTTCATATTTTTGCTGACAAAAAACAAATAGAATAATTTAAATTTATTTAAACCTAGAAAACAAAGACAAGTTTGCAAACAGAAAAGTGTATTATTTAATTCTTTTACCACACATTAAACAGTATCTTTTTCTTGTCTTCTGCCCTTTACAAAAAAACTAACAGCTTTAACTTCATAGAACACCTAAATAAACAAAACCCAAGGCATCTCCTCAGAACTTAGGAACAGCTTCCATGCTGTACACACATGCAGTCTACTTTTCATTGAAGAATTTAATAAGCCTGGTGGCAAGTTGAGAAGCTCCCACCAAAAGTCCCTTCCCATTGAAATCCTCCCTAATGCAGCAACTGTGTTTTAGCCATTATCAGCTGTCACAGTAGCAGAGAGAAGCAGCATTTATGGCAAGGAGTGATATTTGTTTTTAATCTACAGGCATAAGCCATATCTGGAATTTTTATCATCTTTGCAACCATTTGAAAACAATAATTGTTATCTCTGTTAAATGCCTTCTCTTTCTAAACCAATACTCTCCAAATGCAAACTGTAGTCACAGCTGCAAAGGAAATCTACTGCCAAAAAACAACACTGGGAGAGAAGAAAATATAGTGGCAGGTGACTTTCTCCCAGGTGGGAAAATGCCATCTCCTGAAACACTGTTGGCTCTTGCAGAAGAAATGCCAAAGAGCAAAGAACAGCCATACTAAGCAGGCATTATCTATCAGTGGATGCTATTAATGGGAATAAACTGAAGGCTGTAAACTTTTTTGTAGAAAAACATGGAAAGGATCAGGAGGGCTGAAGCACTGGGATGCTTTTGCCTGCACACAAGGTGAAAGTAGTCAAAATTTTCTAAAGACACTTTTTGAGTTAGGCTGGAACTCAGTATTTTTTACTTCCCTTACTCTTACATTTCTTACTCTTTCAGTTTGCAGATTCCTGACTAAAGCCCAGTGATTGCCTGACTAGATGTTTGCCATGAGTTTATCATCAGCAGGGGACAGTTTAAGGAATCAAGCTCAGGGAGGTGATGTAGCCCCTTAGTGCTGCTCCACCAAGCAAACTGATGGCACAACACTTCAAGAAATACTCGTTGCCTGGTGACATGGGAACGGCTCAACACGGCAGCTTTTTCTGCTGAGAGAGTGGGCTCGATTAAAAGTGGGGATCTATAAGCTGAGATAGTGCAGCTGAGAACTGCCCTACAGCACAAAGTCCTCTGGTCAGAGCTCACTTCAGAGGGAACTGAAGCTACTGAATACACCTACAGCTGTGCCAAGAGAACACTGAAGTTATCATCTGAAACTCTCAAAAGACACTCCTGAAACCTTTCTATTTCTACCTTTTTATCTAGCATAACAAGAACCTACAGTTATATATGCTCATTATATATTTCACTGGGTCCTTTGCAATGCTCAAATCAAGAACCTTTAAATTTACAGTATAGCCACTTTTCAGCTCATTTTAGTATTAGCAGTGGTAATTCTGAATCTAGTCTTTGCCTTTTACAAAACCACTTGTAAGACAAGAGGAAAATAAATGAATACTAGAGTCTTAAGTACCTATATTCTGCTTACAAACGGCAACTACTGCCTAGCATTTACAGCAGGGATTACAAACATGACAGTTTGACATTTAGTTCTTTTCTATGTAATTATTTCTAACAGGAAAAATTTGAACTTTGCCTTTTTTTGTCGAAGCCTACTCACACTCCTTGTGACAAACCATCCTGGAACAAAATGGGCAAGTGACACTTGCTGTGAAATGAGAATCTGATCTATCACAAAGTTTTTGAATTATGTTGAAATACACTGATTAGCCTAAAAGGTTTTTAGGGCTGCCTTTATACTTTTATACATGTGCTGCCTCAGTGACATGTTGTAACAGGCCTTCAGTCTGGATATCAGAACTTGCACACCGTGGTGCACTGAAGGAGCCTCTACACGCAGGAGAGGTTAGACACGTACGCTCACTTTTTATCACTTGATATCCCAGCACAGTCTGCATTAACATTTGGTTTTTCTTTATCTACTTACTTGATGGTTTTAGCCTCTTCCCCTTGCTCATGGCAGTTTATTTCACTCTCCTCTTCTTCATCCTGGTGTGTGACACATGCTATCCTATGAATCACTTTCCTCTGCTTCATTAACCAACTTTATTCTATCTCTTTAGATCCCTTCTCCAGAAAATGTTCTATTCTCTATATTCTTTCCCTCTATCTGTATCTCTGTCCCTGCAGTCACTGTGCAATCTTAATAGATTTAGCTATTCATGCCTCTGAAAAATCTCTTCCTACACCTTCGTAATTCTCCTGCTATGCAGCAAAACTCTGTAGTTAAAAGTAAACTCCCCTTTCTCTCATCACCTCTCCCTCCCTCTGTTCTATTTCTTCAGTTTCTCTTATCTAATCGAGGCCATAGTTATGTCAGCAGATCTCTGCAGAGCAAGCATGTCAGCACAACTTCTAAGCTACATTGTTATTTTCAGAGAAACAGCTTTTGTCAGCCTGTATTACCCAATTTCAGAAGACGGTGTAACTGCACCAGCAAACACACCTCCTCTTCTTGTTCTTCCTACGCTTGTGGTGCTAATGGGTCAGCAGCTGCAGAACAGTCAGACTGTTCAGCCACACTTGTCAGACAGTCCTTAATGCAGACTTTGCTTTTAGAACAATAATGGAAAAGCAAGAAAGAATGGTATTTATAGTGCAGGAAGAATATGTGCTTGAATGCATGCACAGATTCTGATATACTCTGAATCTACCGAACTGGGCTAAGGAAGGGGCTCAGTTTGCAGAGTAGAACATCAAATGCTCAGTACAGAAGCAAATAAATACATTGATTTAGCATAGTTAGCAATTATTCTCAGGTCTCTTTTCATAAGTTGCAACTGATTAAGAGTGGTGGAAATTTTAATTTTAAATGGCTCTTGTTAGAACACAGGACCGTAAAAAGATTTGTGTAAGAAAAGACATTACAACAGCATAGAAGACAATGGACTGTTTTTAGTAAGCCTGTTCATCTAACTGTGTTTTGTAGTCTAATGATGCAGTATAAAACTGAATTGACTATACTTTGAGCCCACCACTTCTAATGGAAACTGGTACTGAAAAGGTAAAAGGAAACTGGATTTTGAGAAAGGGGAGATGATTTCTAACTTCTGTTAATAGAGATCTCTGTAAACTCTTTCAGGTTTATATTCCAAAAAATTTCTTAGATTATATTCTAGGAATACACAAGAACCTCTTTATCCTGGGCCAGGAGAGAGAGTGAAAGAAAGCATTTTGTGTAAATAGAAATGTATTAGATGTGTCCTTTGGGAAGAGAATTGTAATGTGACCTAAACAGCCTTCTCCCACTCTCTTTATAGCCACTTTCACAACCCTCATTCTCAAAGTCACATTCCTTTGTCCACTTATAAAACTGTCAGCAGTAAAGGATTGGAAACAACTTACCATGACAGATTACTACACAACAAGCTGGTTAAGGATTTCCTGCATGCTTGTTTGAAGCCATTTAATTCTAAATTCTACCACCCAATATATACTACATTGGATGGGTACTAACCTATATTATACTAGATGGAATATAGGTTTAATCTAGTATAGTAAATCTCTATAATTCTGTATAAACAGCACTTGGACATATTCCAAGATCTACTACATTTCTGTTGCATTCTTTATACACAAATTATGAATGCTGGTTAGGCCCTGTAAACATGATGAGTCATCATCATGTTTACAGTCATCCAACTCATCTTCATTTAATTATACTGAAATGGCTATAATGTTCAGGAAGCCGAGAATTTAAACAACCCAATTAATTTCTGATGTCAGAATAACTGCTTGTTGCACCCTACAGTAATGCACTGCATGCTGCTTTGAAGTTATTTTAAGTGTCACTGTCTAATGCCTGGTATAATCAAGGCTAGCCACAGTTTCTTCTCTGTTTCTGCCTATTATCCCTTCCTTCAAATGAAATTTTCAATTTTTATTGCCTGGTGTGAATTTTTTTAGTTGGTTTGGTTTGGTTTATTTTTATTGGGTAAGAGAGCGATATAAATCATAGGAAGAAGGAAGAGTTAATGTTTGAAAATAATCTCTTCACACATTAGCCACTCAATATGAATCACAAGTCCTTGTTTTCAATGCCTAAATACAGTATTTCCTGAGTAAATCTTAAAATGCAGATTGTAGCAAATTTGTTATGCTTTCAGCAGACCTGACTGAAATGCTCCGCTGTTTAAAGAGAATGTAAGTAGTCAAAAATGGGATTCTTACTGTATGAAGTAATCACCTTCCTTGTTTTGGGAGCATCTATGAGAACTGTAAAAATCAAATACATACTTTAGTTAAAATTCGGATTTTGTAACTGAGCAGAGTTCTGGGCAGGCAAACAGTATCTGTCCAATGCAGAGAAGAACAGTTTTTAACCAAGAAAACTCATATGTGGTGAAAAAAAAAAGGAAGCAGAATCTATTCTGACATTTTTGTAATGTTTGTAAATTGCACAGCTTTTTGCTTTTTGGTGTGTTCAGTTTCCTAGCACAGAATAGACACTCTCTGTGACATAATACATAATCACTGAAAGAGCAAACTGGCAAAAATTAATTCCAAAATCTGTAAGCATTGGACATAGTTCAAAGATCGTACAACCCTCACAAATGCAACAACCTCAAATTTTTCCACTGAAAACAGGAAAATAACATGTAAGACTTAAAGGTACCAGGAGAATAGGACTAAAACTGCTTGCAAATTCTACCTTTGAGACTGAAATTATGGCACTTCTATTTGTTCATATCAAGATGCTTATGCTTCAAAATGAATTTCTACTCAGTAATTTTTGGCTTTGTACTAATAGCTCTAAGTGGGCCATTATTTCAGTCATAAATATATAAACATAAAACAGGTTTCACAATAGAAACTGCAGTTTGTTTGGGGTTTTTTGAGAAGTCAGACAAAATATTTGTAATACAAAATACTGCAAAATTTAGTAAGAATATATTAGCAATGGCCTGTGGTATTTAATTTACATACTAAATTCCTAATTAAAGTTATTAATTTGTAAGGACTTTAGATTTGTACATCTGTGAGAGTTGAGAGTTAATAAAAAATTTACAACTTTACAAAAACTCCTAGTGGATTTCCATCTGCTAACAGAGCAAGTATTTACAGCAGAGGGTATAATATTGTCACATTTATTATATATGCATTAATAAAGTACTTCAATGCTAAAATTTATTTGTGTCAACACATAATGTTGATGGCAATTTAAAATCATGACAGCACATCAGATTTTCTTTTGGTTTGTGTTTCAGTGAATTTGGATATATAGAACACAGATTATTTCAGGATACTTCACATCTTTAGTGATGTGGCACAAGAAAAACCAATATGCAATCATGTCAAAATTATCACAAGCTACAAACTGTATGCATCAAAATTGTCATTTTAGCTTATATTTTGTATTTCCCATCTCCCAAACATTAAGAAGACTTCTCAGGATTTATGTAAGATAGTTTCACTCTCCAAAGACACATTAATAGTAGCATTTTTATTGTCTACATCCTAGAGGTCTCATATGACTTGATTCCCAAAATATCTTATCAGAAATCTTGATTTCTAATTCATCTTTGAAGTTTGGATGCATTTCTTGTAAGTTCTAAAAATAAGGATTTCTGTCTTTTGCAGAGGCATGTCATGCATACGCATGAAGGCACTGTGACAAAATTCCAAGGGATTTTAAGAAATGTAAATGTAAGGGAAAACATAGTAGCAAATTATGATGCAGCACTTTAGTCTTTTAAATATGGGGAATTTTCAAATATATCAATATAATTATGGGCAGCCTAGAGACAATGGCAGAAAAAATAAGGTCATGCACTGGTGTTACAGGTATAGTCTTGTTATGGTGAACGACACTTGATGTTTACACTGCGTTCTTTGGTTGCACTGAATTTATGTGATGGTTGCACTAAGTAGCTGTATTCTCTCCCCACATTACCTGCAGTGGTGGGTCCCTTCCCCCTACTCCTGGAAGGTAGCTTCTCCCCTCTGTCCCATTGGCCAGTGTCCCCCTGCTCCCTGGGGGGATAAAACCTCCCGGGACATGTGGCTCGCTCTCTCTTCTTTCTGCTGCTGGGCGAGCAAACTGGTCCCTTCCTTTCCCCCACGCTCTGCCTAGGAATGAAGTTGGATGAAACAGAATTCTGCAGAAAGATTTGAGCGTCCTTTGTCCTCATCCTTGTAGCGATCCTTCTAAGCCGAGGGCTTGCTAATTTTAGCCATCAGGACTAAGAGGTCGGCTACATAGTCTGAAAATTACTCTGGAGCATAACATCTTATTGGAATGTGTGCATAACCTTACATGTGCTATCCAAATTACACTGAAAAACGAGCATAGAGGAAAGAACAAAGTTCTGAAAACTGCTATTCTTGAGAATGACTGATCCATAGAGCTGTGCAAGTTTACTTCACTTTTTCCATGTTACAGGATCTCAGTCTGTGTCACATAGGCAAGGTCCTATGAATGAGCAAATCATATATAAAATTTTTAAATAAAAAAAAAAGTCTGGGCTGATTTCAGACACAGGTTTCCTCCTCCTTTTTACAGGTGATGTAACCTCAGGACAGAACTAGCATCTGCTCACTTCCATTCCTCCTACTTCAGAGGGAATTCAGCACTACTGATGATGGGAAGCAGACCAATCTGCAGGGAAAATGCTAACCTAGAACTGCCTATGATGGGAAAGAGAATAAAATCCTGGATTGGGCAAATATCAAGGGATAAAACCATAGGATAAAGAACTTAAAAAGTGCTAGAGGTAGTAAAATAGTCATGGAAAAAGATGACAAACAGAGAGGTGTGATTGTTGAGTGCAATTCAGGAGACAGAACAGGAAAGCAAAAGGAGAACAAAGTGAGAGAACATACTAAGAGAAAAGTCAAAATATGGAAGATGGGAAAATGCAACAAAAGAGTAAGTCACAAGCCCTATGAAAAGTCACAAGAAATAAAGCAAAAATTACAAGGAATGAATAAATAAAAAATCTCCAGTGCTGAGGTTCTTTCATGTGGTCTAGGTATTTTAATCACTATGCTTAGAACCCTTTCTACAGCTCCTTCAGTTTAACCAGTGAGAAATTTTGTTTCAGTCCCTCCTATTGTGTTGCATGTAGGTAAAACCGTACAAAAGAAAGGCCTTGTAAAACCATGGCTCAGGCCTGTTACTTCGGCTAGTAGAAAAGGACTAAGGGAAAGTGACTCAGCTGAATTAGAAGAACGAGTTATGTAACCATCACATGTTCACATCATGGTGTATGGTGGCTGGCTGAATTATGTTTGTTATGATTTAAAACTATGTAGTTGATAATGGGCTAACTGCTTAAAAAGGCCTGGTTTTTGCTACAAAGCAGTTCTCCTTTGCACCTGCCTGGAGACTCTGTGTCGCTCTGCTCTGCACACTATTGCACAATATTATTGAATATGTTAGCTTACATATTTAAATAGTGAAAGAAGGAGAAAGAAATATTTAATTTTATTTTTTGCCAGAAAGCACCACCCAGGAACCATCTTGCAAGTAGGAGAAGCAGAGCGAGCAGGACACTCTGAGGGATAAGTAACTTTTCTATCACCATTCAAGGCTTCTGTTCTGTCACAGTGACTGGGGAATTTTTTTTCTGGATTCTGCGCATTAGCTGGTATAATCCCTGGTGACCCATTTCTGGTCTGTGCTTCCTAGCCACTAAGTAATCCTGCTCTAATCCATACCTCTAGAAACCAAGAAGATTGGCTTGTTTGGCATTAAGGTTCATTTAAAGCCATCAAATTTTATGAGGCAGTTTTAAATGGGCTTTCATGTTAAATTTATAAATACAACTTCTTCATGAATTCTCTTTACATAATCTTCATTCATCCTTCACAGTTGGCTATTATCACACAATGTTACGCATTTTTTCTGAAATCACCCCAGTTTATAAAAGCAAATGAAGAACCTACATTCTGAACAGTGTGTAATGGAGCTGTAAGAAAAATCCTAGATACAGCAAACAACAGCAAGCTGACTACCATATACAATGCTGCAATGACTTTCTGTATTTTCTCCTCTATGTCATTTGTGAGGACCAGAAAATATTCTGAATATAAATAATTTGACTAGGGAATCCAAATTATTTTCCAAAAGAAACAACAATAAAACCAGTTCAACAAATAAAACCTTACCCCTATCTTCATTTTATTGTTCTTAAGTAAACCAAGGTGGAAAAAAATCTCACCTGTGCCAGAAAGTCAAACCAAAAAGCCAGACAGTTCATGTTAACTATAGAAAAAATTAGACAACACTTCACCTTCACACAAGAGAAATAAGAATATTGTACACTTCTATCAAAAAATGCTTTTGCTTAGGAAACCTTCAATAGTAAAAATATATAAATCATAATTTATATATGTAGAGAGATATATTTCTTTGTCAAGCCTCAAAATAAATGCATCCTCAATCTCTAAAAGAGAAAGTCCAAACATGAAAGGAAATTTGCAGTAAAACCTACAGAAATTTTCTTTGGGTTCATGGAATGTAACTGAAGACTACATCCTAAAGACTACAAATACAGAATTTTGGAACTGCCATAAATATCACATAATAATAAATTATATAAGCATTTAAATAATTTAATAATTGTACAGAAAAGAAGTATTTCTCAGATAACTAGTATACTCAAGACAAATTGCAATCACATTGTAATTTGAGTCAGCCTTATGCAAACCTTACCTATCCTTACTTATTCACAGGTGTTGAATAGTTGTTGTAGATCTCAATACAGTATCAACAAAAGGGTTGACTGCTCATAGAAAGCATCCAACGCAAGACTGAGTTGCCACTTTGTAAACACCTCTGCAACAAGACAATCCATGACGTTTTGAAAACAAAACGAAACAAAGCTGATTGAAAGCTATGAAAAAAAGTTTTATAATTGCTATTATTCCACTAATCAACGTGCTTACACTAAGGTGTACTGTCCACAACATGTAATTTAAATTTTAAAAGTAATTAGATCTCCAGGGGTGAAAAAAATCTTAACAACGAGCACAAAAGGTTTTAATAAAAATTTACATGTATTTTGGACTTGTTCTCATCTATAGCGACTGTGCAATAAAAACAAACCAGACAAAAAAAAAAAACTGTAATAAAATGTAGAACTGTAAGAAGATTATATGAATCCTTAAATATCTACTGTATAACAGACTTAAGGGAAAAAGGCTCCACACAGAAGTAGTAGAAACACATCTAAAACGTTACATATTTTATAATGATTTCATACCTAGATTTTTTATGACAGATATTAGAAAAAATTAACAGAGTAAGTAATTAAACCATGGAGGGACTTTGCTCAAACTAAAAATTATTCTGGTCTGATGTAGCAGGTGGTCCGTGAAATGCTTACTTAAGTCAGGAATTACTTGGTAGAATGTCATACAGATTTCATATAGTGGAATGAAAAGTAATCTAGCCCAGAAAGGCAAACTTACGTGAAAGTGGAACTTGTGAATGAATTCTATTAATTGAGCTTATTCTTTTAATTAGAGATGTTGTAGAAGTTGACCTGGACAACATCAACTATAAATATTTGATTCTGTGTAACAGTCTATATCCTACTACATTATGACACCTCCTTCACAATATTCCTTTTCTTTGTTTCCTCAAAATGACTAAAGGTCCTTTTCATCCAAAAAGGTGATAAAAGTGGATAAATTGTGGCAAGTTCCTTAAAATTTTAACCTGCCTCTGTATTAAACCTACAGAGTGAAGCAGTGGTTCAGGTGCTATGAATAACGAATGCAGTTCCATTTTGGAATATGAGGAATGCACAGATTTGCTGCCAAGTTGTTGTTATTCCAGAAGTGAACTTTGGATATTTGATGTACAAATAGGACAGAGAATAAGGACAGTAAATAGTGATTCAGTGCTTTAAACCAGTCAGAATTTTTTGGGGTAAAAGGCATCATCTCTTTCTATGAAGCTATCAAGTTTCACACAATCAGTAGGATTTTGCCTCAGAAACTGTAATATTTTAGCACACGCAGAAGTGACACCAGTAAAAGTGATACCACCCCACTTAAGAACGTACCGAAGTACATTGTTTGCTTTAGTGAGACTTCGATTTATAATTTCAGTGTCTCAAAAGAGCACACTGATTTGCTTTCCTGTGCAGAGTGGCTATTCATTATTAGAGGGAATGTTCTCTGTTATTAATGTGGAGAATGCTGATATCTTATATGTAATCCACTTTGCTCAGTAAGTAATTTTTAGCAGGAAATGTGGCACTTATTCCAAATGCAAGTTTCTCTGCATATTGCATTAAAGCAATATGTTTGTTAATACAAACACAAGAAAAGATATTTTAAGTTAAGTGGTTATTTGCAGGTTTCATAAAGCAGTGACATGCCTAACACTGATCATGTCTTCATATAGAGAATAAAAATAAAAAGCTGAATCTCACCTCTGAGATGAAAACAATCAGCTTCATAACTCATTACAACAATGAAAAGGGTTGAGAAAGACCAATTCATTTACTGTTTCAAATTACATTCAGCATATAAAGTATCTTTAGCAAACCAGCATCACCATGGATTTTCAGAGATTCTGAGAAGATACAAACCTCTCTGAAGACAATGGAAGAGAAGGTACTCAGCAATTTTGAAAAGGCTTTCTTAACATCAGATTACTTTAGCTTTCTTGCTGTAGAACAAACTTAAGAAAAATGAATCCTGTTCTCTGAAGAACCCAACTTAACTTCTCAAGCTTATATTTAATCAGAGGTGTACATAATGTTCTGATAATTTTTAATGCTACCAGCTCTGCAACTTCCTTTTGAGGCTATCTCAGTGACTGAGTTATTTTAGTCAGTAGATGGCATTAGCTGTCTCAGTGTTAGTGACGCTGTGTGATTTATCAAGAAGTGGGTCAGCTACAGCCTGTGGCTCTGTGTATGTTCCCAGCAGGCTGAAGAAAAAAAATATATTTTATTTTCTTAATTACTCTTGCCATATTTTAGTTCTTTCACTGGACAATATAATTAGACAATAAGGAGCAGATTCAACAGCAGGTACACATTTTCAGACAAGAGTGTAACAAATAGGTAGGATATCACAAGCGTTTCTGTTCAGACAGCAAATCCTTCTGCTGCAGGTATTGCTCAGGATTACAGGGGGCTGGTTGGCTCTGAGGATAGAAAACTGTTCAAAGCCATGAGGAGAAAGACAGCTGACACAGCTCTAATGCTCTTTCAACCCCTCTGCTCTGCTAGACTCCTCATAGCTCCTGCTAATGAAGAGAGGAAAATGTTATGTGTCATATGAATTCATCAGCATGACTTATATGTTGCAGATATTTTTACATCTAGCAGTTCTTAAAAAGGATGTATTTCAGTAATTCTTACAATAAAATTTAGGCTGTAAAAATACACACACGTATACACACTATAGACAAAATCTTAATCCTGTATTATTTAAATATCCAATGGGAATGTTCAAATATTCTTCTGAAGTGATTCAAACCCAAACCCCGCAGTTGAACACCATGAAAGTGTGTTTGTACATGTTTGAGATCACAATCTAAAAGTGCCTAGTGCTGAGCAGGAAGCAGTTCTCCCCTTATATAAAAATAATTCAAGCTGATTTTTTCCCCTTCCATAACAGGATGAATTTTCACAAACTTCAAAAGTCCTTTTTTTTGCAAAATTTGAAGTATTTCCACTCCCTGCTTCCACAGCCAGTGATTAGAATATGCACTGGGAATGTGAGAGAATCTAAAGACTTGTCAGTGCATTTGCCACAAACCTGTATAATGCCCTGGCCACTCTGCTGGGGCTGAGGCAAATTTGCAGTCTGGAAATCCCTTTCTTCTTCCTCAGCCCTCACAAACCAGGGCACATCTTCCCACTGACTGTTTTCAATTGGCAGATAATAGATGCAAAACAGAAAAAAAATGCATTTTGTGGGAAGGGGTTGGGATTTCAGAGGGCATAAGAAAGGATAAAAGGGTAGATGTCATAACTAGCTTTCACTGTGTTGTAGGACACCAACAATATTTTCAAGCACATTTTTTGCCTTTTTTTTAATATTTGATTTTCTTACATGGATTTAATGGGTTTTCACACTTATATTTTAAAGGCAACAACTTACAGAATATCTCATTTGCATTTAGTGATTCCTCTTGAAATTTCAGGTGTTTATTTTGGTTGTGTACCAAAACTAAGGCAAATTTTCAACAACAAATGTAAGGATTTTTCTGAGGAATATATGTTTTTAATTCAAAATGAATTTGCATATTATGTTTTGCATTTTATGGCAAGAATAATTTTATCTCAGAAGAACAGCTTTATTCCTTTATCTTATTTGCCAACTCTGATTATTGATATTTATGGCAGCTGAACTCATTTAGTGAAATGATTATACCCTCCAGCAAATCAAGAAGTGACTGCAACAGTACCTTTAGTCCAGCTACATTCAATCAGAGGCTCAGCTAAATTTGGCCTTGTAACTCCATATTCTGATGTATCGACCCAAATGCTAAGCCAAGCCAAGCTAGACTTTTTCTCAAACTGGCACTGCAGCTAAGTGCAATGAGTAAGTTATAAAGAAATATCATATGTTCCCTTTTCTTAAAACTCTACATTAGCAGGGTTATCCTATTCCAACTCTCTAAATAGAAATGTTTGGAGTTCCTTTAGTTTTTCTTTACCTAACTATTCAAAGTATTCTCTTGATGTAGGGGAAGTGGAAAAATAGCACGGAAATGGCAGCAGGGAAATATTAACTCAGGTTTGTATGTCAGAAACTGAATGACATAAAAATTAAAAGACTTCTTCAGGCTTGTACACAGTATTATGGAAAAGCATATTCCCAAATTTCCCATTCCAGTATCTCTGGGGAAAAAAAAAAAGTAAATATGCTGCCATCAGTAGCTCTCTAAATGCCGGTATAAAATAAAATCGTTTTACTGATAATAAAGAAGATAAAAATAAGTAAAATCAGCAGCACTGTCAAGCAGACAAGTCTTAAATGCTGCCTATGCATTTTCCTCACAAGTATATTTCCCCTTCCTCACATTTCAGCATCTCTGATAGGTCAATTTTCTATAATGCCCAGCAGCGCAGCACAGCACAGCCTCTTCATAACTTGGAGGTAAACATGGGTTCAATGTTTAAATGAGACATTAATATACAGCCAGCTAGCTAGAACTCAAGGGTGTGATGTGATTTTTTTTCCATAGTCAGTGCTCCAGACAGTAATGCGAAATGGAGGAAAATATAAGACGTTCTTATTTTTTCAGAAATGTGGGAGACCATTTCATCAAGGCTAAAAGATTTTGCTTCCTGCAATTTAAAAGAGCCAACGCCGGAAGCCTGAACCCTTTTGCCAGTCTAAATATGGCATCAGACTAGACAGCTCATAACACACAAAGCTTCCCACAAGGAATTCTCAGTTAAAGACCAGGGAAAATTACTGCTGAAATAAACCAAAAAAATAGAATCTGGATTCTTTAGGACTGTAACCTATCGTTCTCTGTTCTCAAAAAATTTATGACACATGTGAAAACAGCCAGCTATGTCAGGATAATTATTTATTCTACAAAAAAAAAAAAAAGGACTTTGGCTTCAAAATTTGAACATAACAGTTTTTTTCAACAACAAAGAAAAACAATGACCATTTCAGTCCCAAAACACTGACTAGGGAGAAGACCTGAGTTGCTGTCTGCAAATTCAATGACATTGAAAGCTCCATAAAGTAGTTTTGCCTTGGAACTCGAAAGGCAGAGAGAACAAACAAAAAGACACAGTTCTAAAGGGAAAAGAAGAATTTACAAAGATTCACAACAGTGATTGTTCTAAAAATATTTTTCAAGGTTGAAACTGGTATTTGCTATTTTAGGTAGAAAACTGGAAGATATGAAATTTCAAGACAAGCAGGAAAACATCAAATATGAATGCATGTCTGGATAAAGACAGATAATCATCCACATATACTTAATTCCCTGAACAATGCAACGACAATAAAAGCTCTGCACACATTACGACAAGATTTATTAGATAATACAAATATGCCAAGTTTTTCCAAACAGAAAATAGCCCTCCAGTAACTCTTCAGACATGAAATGACAGTCTATATAAAAGATTTATTTTTTTAATTGGCAGTCATTTCCAAATTTGCAGTTTGTAATGACTTAAACATCTGCTGAAAGTTTAGTATCTGAAGCCATATCTGAACAGCCTATCTCACACAGAGTGCATGTTAACATTACTAGGCCATTACATATGAATCTGTAGACCTATTTTTATACTGTTAAGCATTTCATAAAGTGCAGGCCCTTTCCTGTAGAGAATGAGGGCAATAAGGCCAATTAAAAGTGTGAAATTATTTATTTTTCTAGGTTTCTGTTTCGCCCATCCAGCTGCATCTCCCCAGCAAAGTCAGGCCTCAGTGATTCAGACTGATAGAACTTTTTTATACCATCTGAATTTCAATCTTATTTCAATCTTGATCCAGCTCCTCCCCCTGTATTTGCCATGCTGTAAGACTTGGCTTGAGCTGTGCAGATAAACAACACAAATATTGACTCATATCTGGCATTTCCACAGATTCATAATGTGATTCACACAGAGTTTGTAGTCCTGGAGCAATCCTGAACAACAAATAATATGTAGGAAGCCCACCTTAATGTAAATATCGAAATAAATAAATAACTCGATTACATCTTCAAAATACGGCCCCAAATATAAGAGTAGCTAAATATTATTCTGAAATTTAATTATTTAGTATAGAGGGTATTTTTCCAACACGTTGTAAAACAGCTTTTCCCTTCTATCACTTAGCTGAGTTCTGTATGACCAGTCCCTTACAAAAATAGTGGAATTCTGTTAGGCAAAACAACATCTAGAAAAGATATGACTGAATTTACAGGGATTTTCTACTGCTATCTTTTACTAATGAAGTTGTGCAGAGGCAAGGAGAAAACAAATTATCCAGCAGTGAAAACTGCAGTCTTGCATTTCTGGTTCAGTTCTGTTGCAGAGAACTCACATGAACTCGATGGGTCATTACTTGCTAAACCTGTTTTAGAAGATGCTGTATATCTTGGTGCATCATAGTGTGAACACACCTGATCTTTGTTGAAAGCTACTAAAATACCATGAATATACTGCTTAATGACAGACACCTGAACAAAGTTTAGCGTCAGGTTTATGAAATTTGGTACAAAACTAAGATTAAAAAATTGCCAAAGCTGGAATCATATAATTTCTTATATGGAATACTAAGGAACAGAGAAAACATAGCACAACTGTTGGATAATCACTATAGAATAAACTGTGAGTTTAAATTAGCAATTCCAGTCTGATAACCAGGACCCTTGGTAGATGCAAACAGAAACTTAAAGATTACAATCTGACTGGATTACTCAGGTGCCAGGAAGAAGAAAATTGGATCAACCCTCTGCAAGCAAAGAATGTTTTTAATATGCATGAGTTTTGTCTTTTTGTAATGTTTAACATGATGATTTTAATAAGAGATTATTAACCCTATGGAATAGTATATAAGCTTTTGGAAAACCCAGTAAAAGGAATCCTGATCAACGAATTGGGGTTCGTGCGTCTCTCTCAGTTGCCGATACACAAGGATTCAAACACTACTTAAAAATTATGTTTTCCATTTGAGGATTACTGGAATTGATTTTACAGCCTGTATTGGCTCTTGGCTATGGGGACAACTGTGTCTCTTCCTCAGTAATTTTAATAACCCTTCTCTTTGTCTGCTTTAATATGGAACTAACTCCACAAAAAAAAAATTAAGGCAAGAACTTCACATAGCATTCCAACTTCAATTTTACCTTTGTCTTCCTAAATTAAGACATCTCCACATTTCTTGAATGTCTTGTCCAGTAACTCCTCTTTTAGTTTTCCATGATGTTATCTCCACTCACCCACAAGCTGTTTTTTGTTTTCCTTCTTTGAGTTTTTCAAGGGATGAGAACTCAGATGCGTCAAAAATATTATATGACTGGTTACCTTTCATTTTTTACTTACATGCTTGATCTATTTCTAATGAACCTCTCCTCAGTCTCTAGATAAATCATTCCTCCTACAAGCTGCCAAAACCCTCCGATATGTATCAGAAACAAATCTTAAAAGTCGTTTGACTTTTGGGGGCAGTTGTTAAATGAATAATATTGATTCAAGACCAGTGTTCCTTTAACAATCTCACTAATAACCTCCTTCCTACCCATCAACTTTAAATACAAATCATCGTGTTTGCTACTTCTGATAGTTTTTTAATCACCTTACAGCTTTTTTTTACACATTTGCAGCAAAACTAAGACCTATTTTTAAATATGCTTCCACAATAAATGCAAGTCCATTTAGATAAAATTTACTGAAGTTCCTTTCTTATCAAAGAACATGGGCAGTTTAGTCTGGCATGATCAGTATCTGGCAATTCCATGTGAGCTTCTGTTGCAGTCTGTCTTTTATTTTCAATTTTATTGTTTTTGATATAATGGATTAGCTCTGTGTTCCCCTATGTTACTTGTCCCAATGGTTCCTCCCTTGATTGTATCCACCCCCAACAGCTGTCCCCTCCCTTTGTTCCAGCTGCTTCCCTGCCTGTCATGCTAACCCTACCCCTTATTCCTGAACCTTCCCTGCCAGTCTCACCCTGAACCAATCCCTAACCATAACATTTGCTGGGGATTCCCCTAATCTTTGGTCCATGTGCCCTCCCCCTTCCTCCCCCCTACCCCAATTTTCCCTAGATTTATAAACAGATCCCCTAATTCGTCCCCGAGAAATTCCTAATTGGTCACCTGTTTGTGTCCTCCCACCGGTTTTTGGTCGTATTTAATCCTGTGCACAGCAGTGCTTGGGGTCTCTCCTGATGTGAACCTCCAAGTTTAATAAACTCACATCGTTGAAACCTCGCAGCAGGGGGCCTGCTCCTTCTCCTTTGTCTGATTCCTGACACTGGTGAGAGACTCTACACTGTTGAGCAGGTGGCTCAAAAGGTTCTGCCTTCAGTGCTCCCCATACTGAGGCAGTTCTCCACACCTGGTGCAGCATCGGTGTGCCTCTCTGAGCTAGCCTAGGCTCCAGTGGCTGCATCAGGCTTCAAATACTTCCATGCCCCTACTTACTGTTTTGTTAAAATATCTTCTAAATCCCTGTATTTTACTGAGGTCAGTGATCTACCATTGTCCAAGTCATATTTTAACATGAAAAAAAGAAAATTCTTGTGCATAATGAAGTGCCTCTTCCAGGCATACTTTATATAATAGATTTTTAAAACATAATTTTCTAAATCTAGGACATCTCTTAAATTATTTACAGTTCTTTAAAAACATACGCAATAAGAAAAGAAAACAGGCATAATAAATCAAAAAGAAAAAAAGTAAGTACAAGTATGGTACAATTTCTTAATAGTTATAGCAGTTCAGTTATCAATGTTGATTATTGAGATAATATTAAAACAAACATGTATTTTAATTAATTTTGCTTATTAAAATGGTTTTTACAATAACAAACAATTAGGAAATACAAAACAGCTTAACTTTAATCTTGCTTACCTGGTAAATTAATATTTATTTTAATATAAGCCCTGTCTTAAGCAAAATATAGTGGTGATTCTCAGATCCAGAATTTGTAGACTATAGTGTTTCACATCTTAGCTGAACTCGGGCATCAGTTTATCATTTCATGATGTTCATTAAGTAGACATGGTTATAAAACACAAGGGTAACTGGTATATCAAACTGGTAGTCTGGTAGATTGATTAGTATCTTAAAACTGGTAAACTGGTGTTTTAAAAATAATTTAATTTTGAAACTGACTTCCAAAGAACATGGTCTTAAGTGAACAATGTAATATGCAAAGTTGCTGCACACACAGCTACACTTTGAGATTTATCTCTTTGAGATTAAGAGAGGCTTTGGATTCTCACCATTATTTCAATGAAGGGCTCCCACTTGGGTAGCTTCTGTGTCCTCAGCTTTAACAACTTGGGAAAGTATCTTCAAGTAGCACATGATAAGCATAGAGAGTACGAATAAGCAATTCTTAACACAGACATAATTTCCATAAAGTAAACAGCAACATGCTATTTGTAAAATAGTCTAGATGTGGTTTAAAGTGAAAATTGTATATACATATAAATAATGCAAATAGACACTTTTGCTATTAGTTTTAATATAGACCTGTCCACTCATAAAATAGTTTACATAAATTACTGATACTTTAATGAAATCAATGCTGTTTTACACTTCTGAAGAAAGGTTTGAAAGATGTTAATTAAGAATTATCTGAAATTAAGAATTATCCTGTTAAAAACTGTCCATGGCTTTGTTTTCAGTAAATCTTTATGGGATTAGAAAAAGTTGCAGTTATCTTTGTAGATCAAGTACCAGTCTATGGGCCATTAAAATGGAAGGCACGATAGAGATTTGTGTTGTTTTTAATGACAAATGGCAAAATATAGTATTATTGACCCTCCCTATAACAAACACTGAAACAAGCTTGCTCATGCCTCTGAAGGGAGGAAATCTGTACCTCTGTACCCCAAAGACAGCTGGCATGGAACTGCAGAATCTTTATTTAGAGCCAGTGTGAAGGACTCTTGTGTTTGCAATAGTACAAATAGAACATCCACAAAAAAAAAGGATGGTACTGGATGAGGAAAGAACAAAGTTCTTCAATTCTCTAAAGCTAAATGCCTTCTCCTGAGGCTGCCTTTTATAGTAAATTTCCATATCTTTTCATTATAAAAATTGTTTTACAAATCACTATTAGCATTTTTATGTCCAGCTCAACAACCTTTCTTCCAAAATATAATTTATATACAAAAGTAATGTGCCTGATTTTATATGCTTATCAGTTCTTGTACTAATTAATGCACACATATTTTCCATCAACAGTTGAGCTTAGTAACAGCAATTTAAAAAATACACAAACTGTATTTTGAAGTAATCACTAAGTAATCGTGAACTCTTTTTTATTCATGCCAACATTCATAACCTTGCAAGTGTGCTTAGGATAGAATTCAGTAGTTTTTAGCACAGTAATTTAAATTGCAAGGCTTTTGAGAGGGAAATGGAAATCTAATTACTATACATCTTTATCATGTCTGAAATAATTTCTGCCAAATCACAACAGATACATACTCATATAGAATCCTTTGTCACAAAACAGAACAGATTTACAGAGGAAGCCTCCATCAGCAGTGATTAACAGGATCTGTAATGCCAAGAATTTAAATTACTGCCTTTGTCAGTAGGTTGCTGGACACAAAGACAGGTGTCAAGAGTTGTAAGGACCTCAGTTAAATGGACGAATTTTGTGCAAACTCTTCATGTCATTTTATCTGTTTCTCTACAGCAGAACCTAATGAGTAGCTACAGCACTGAATCAAGACACAGCTCCCATTTGCCTATACAAATAAAGTATTTTGAAGCTAATCAGGGAGGAATAATTTCTTTGAATGCCATTCAGCTACGGAATCCCACCACAAGCAGTATTTATTTTCATCTTTGGTCTAAGTGGCATACAGGTTAAAAGCTGTACTTCTTAAATAAGATGTACTTTCTTGTTCCCTAAGCTGTGCTCAAGAATTATTATTTAAAATGTTGCTCAAGCACTTTACAACACTATTCCAAAATTAATTTCATTTTACTTGGAAATATTTCCTTTTAACTTTTATGGATCCCATAAAATAGTATGAACTTTTGCAATATATTTCATACACATGATAGTGATATAAATAGTAATTATTACTGGGTGTTGCCTTTTTTTCATGTAGCTTCAATAGTCCTTAGATAGATGAATGTTTTACCCAGACCTCTTAGAGCACTGAGGACATTAAGAGTGGTATTTATCTCCCCTGATTTTAGATAATAAGCCTTGTCTAACAGCAGACTAGGAAGAAAAATATATTGAAGAAAAGACACGTACGTATTTTTGTAAAATTTACAAACTTTTATCTGTTTTAAAAATGTATCTATATGATGTTTGACTTATATATATAAGATGAATTCAACTATGGCAAGTTTATAAGATGCCATGCACTGAAGTAATGATTGCCCAAACAGATGGAGGTGGGTGAGTTTTAGGAGAATATTAAGTGAGGAAGAAACTTCTGTAAGAAACTTGAAGCTATTTCACAAACATATAAACAGAAAAGGTAGATTTCTTTTGGCTTAAATTATTTTATGTATAGCTTTAGTATCAACCTCAGGGGAGAACAATGGAAAAATATAAAGTTCAGTAGATTTATTTTATATATTGTTGCATTTAGACCATAGCATATTATATATATATATATATAAAATCTTCCTTTTCATTGTCTCTCTAACCTAATAAAATGAGTCTTTAAAACTTTTATGAACATATATATACATATGTTCATAGAAGTTTTAAAGACTCATTTTATTAGGTTAGAGAGACAATGAAAAGGAAGATTTTTTTTCCATGCATTTGGTATTTGGAAGCATTCACTGTAATTGAATCAATGTGAAAAACTGGGTTGCTATTTACCAGTTTCATTTATATGAAAATGACCCCCTGCTATGGTAATGAAATCTCAGTATGTTAAAACTTGACAAGTATCTTTTTATGAGCTGTTCCTTCACTTACAAATACCACAGAATGGTAATAAAAGCTATTTTTCATGTTTTCTTCTTGAGGTTTGAAAAGAAGGTAAGAACCCTTAACATAAAACAATACTCTCTCTTCTAAGAATGTGAAAGACTGATTTGATTACAGTATCCCATCACCTCCTCAAAACAAAACAAATAAAATACACTGAGTTTCTGGCTACCACTAAAGCAATTTCCTACTTTGTATTCAAGAGCTGTAATGCTTTCGTGTAGCCCCAGATATGAGAAACTGAGAAACGACCATGAAATCTACCTCCTACCCTACTGCCACATAATCCTATGGAAGTATAAAAAATCCTTGGTTGAACACCATTGCCTTAGTTAACAATATGTTGTCTGTGAATTCTCTTCTGCTTACCTATTAATTGCTATCTTAAGATAGATATGTTAATACCTATTACAGCTAATACAGTTCTGTTCTGGAAGAAAGTCTTTTACACTGCAGATACTGTGGATAATTTGTACTTACAGGATCACAGTTATGTTTCAGTAGAAATAGTTTAACAATAGTCCTGATATGAAGGAGGGAGCCAAGGGAATATTGCCAATAATTTTACTTGTTCCTAGCCTCTCACTGGTTTATCCTCTCGCTGGTTTATCCTCTCTCTGGTTTACGGGGGACCTGTGGGAATCCAGGACACAGGAATATGTCCTGTGCCTGTCCTGAGTGGTCTTATTCCTCAGGAGAGCACAGCTTTTAGTCTTTGGCCATGGAAAAAGCTTCCAAGACTTTTGAGGAGTTGAATTTTGTTAGCGTATAAAGTAGATAATATTGTAGTTTATTACAGGGTGAAAAAGTAGGTTTTGGGTTTTAATATGGAAGGTAGATGAAAAACAAAATGGAGGATTTTGGGTGTTAACTTAGTCTTCCTTCTTCTTCATCTACTCCAGTTTCTGCAGTTTTGGTAGCACAGTGATTGGTTAGACAAAGTCACAATGCAGAGGTTACGTGACTGACAAATAATTAGGAATTGGTAGAAAAATAAAAACAATATATGTTAGATACATTGTAAAACTTAATTGGATAAGGTATCTGTATAAAAATCCTTGAAATTGCCCATTTTGCATCTTGTTGGCACATGTCACAGAAGGTGCTGAGCCTGTTGTCATCTAAGGCTCTGAATTGTGATAAAGAAATAATAAACATCTTTGAAGACTGAACAGCAAGGCCCTTCTGCCTCATGCCTGGTTCCTGACCCTGGGACCCTGACTTTTTCACAGGGGATTCCCGGTAAGGGGACCCCATGTCGGCGAAGACTCCCACAGGCGCCTTACATGCCACTTGATCAGACACATTCCACAATCTCCTTAGAATTTTGGATTTTTAAAAATATACATTGAATATGCTTTTCCAATTTGAAAATGAAAGATTATGCAGAGTTTGGTGAATAAAAAAAAAAAAAAAAGGTATTTATCACAGCATTTCTAAAAAGACCAAACACAGACATACTGTATTTTGTTTAAGTTATTAATTTTCTACCTGGAGATGGCCATAACAGTAATATTTCTTAAAAAGGAGATTTCAGTAGGGAATTCAAATACATTTTGGAGATTTACGGTTGAAGAAGCTTACAGTGGCAGCTAAATCACTAGCATGTATTTTACATATATTAGTGCTGAATTTCAAGATACAAAAGGTAACAGAAAATATGTAGGGAAATGCTTGAAAAAGAAAAACAAGTAATTCCCCAGAAAGTAAGGGTAAAAGGTGGCCCTACCAGAATTTAGGGCTCACAAAATATGTGATACTTTTCTCATAAAGTAAATCTGCTCAGACCTCATGCTGCTCTTATTAGAACCATTTAGGTTTCTAAACAGTTCCATGGCTTAGGACAAAAATGTGTAGTTTTTAGGCAGGTAATAAAATTTGGCTTTCATTTTTCCTATGAGGACAGGGAAATTTTAAATATCCATTTGGTCCTGTCTTCATTTTGTAGAGCTCCTCTGTGTTCTGAAGAGACATAGTAATATTCTCATTCTTTGGAGCATTTGTGCAATGTACTTCAGCCACAACCAGGTAGAGGATTATTCCACTAAAAGAACCACTCTTGCAGATTAGAACATCTTTCTGAAACCGCGGTTGTTTGACTCAGTCACTCTTCCAAGCACATCCCACTGAGGCACCAAAGCAATCATCAGCTACCAATCCAAGAAATCAGATTCCAAGTCACAGAGGCACAGAGGCTTGTAATAGCTGAACTTTAGGAAATCTGAAGTCTAGACAAGATGCATCTTATTTTTAACAACCTGCCACTTCTACAACCTATTCCCTAACAAGAATTTGCTGAAATAAACATAAAAGGTTCCTATTGCCTTCAATTAACTTTTTATCAAGCTTTAGCTACTTCCTGTTATCCTCAACCTCCTACTCACCTTCCCAATATATGTATTTCATCCTTCTGCTCTATTTTGCTGCTTCCAATTAGTTGTGCTTTCTACCCCACTGACTCTCTTCTGTTGACTCTTCAGACTGATTTTTTTCATTCTCTTTTCTTTCTTACAAACTTTACTTCTCTTACCCTTATGAGTCATGTGTTAATCACAATATCCGTACCACATCCATTAATTAAATGCCTTGTTATGATCACCTGAAAGAAAAGGCACTGGCGAGACCATATTTGGAGTACTGTGTCCAGTTCTGTGCTTCCCACTTCTGTGCTTCCCAGTTCAGGAGAGACACAGACATACTGCAATGTTCCTAGAGAACAGCCACAAAGATCATAGAAAGACTGGAGCATCTATCATCTGAGGAGAGCCTGTGAGAGCTGTGAGTGTGCTCTGCAGGAGTTACATCTGCTCCATCCCAGTGAGCGGGAAGCCAGAAAAAAATGCCAGGGGCTTGCACGGATGAAAAAGGAGCTTCCAGCAAAACTCAAAATATTAAGCATGCAGGGGTCAAAAACAGAGAAAGAGATACTTTAGAGAAATACAGAGATACTGGCTCAACATGCAGAGATGTAGTTAGGAAAGTGAAAGCCTACCTGGAACTACCTGGCAAAGAACAAGAAGAAAAACTTCCGTAAGTATGCAAGGTACAAAAGGAATACTAGGGAAAATGTGAACCTACTGCTAAGTGCGCCAAGGGACCTAGTGACATAGGGCATAGTAAAGGGTGAGGTATTTGATATTATCTTCACCGGAGTCTCTACTAGCAAGACTGGCCTTCAGCAATTCCAGGTCCTCGACATTAATGGGAAAATCTGGAACAAGTCAATGTACTCTTGGTGGAGAATGATCAGGCCAGGCTGCCCCTGATGGTACACACCCAAAAATGCTGATGGAGCTGCCTGCTGCCATTTCTAGGCTACTCTTGATAATCTTGAAGCACTGTGTTAACTGGGAGAAGCATCCAAAGATTGGAGGAAAGGAAATGTCACTTCTAACTTTAACAATAACAGGAAGGAGGCCCCAAGGAACTACAGGCCTGTCAGCCTCACCTCTATTTCTGCAAAGGTGACAGAGCAAGTAATTCTGGAGATGATCTTCAGGCACATAAAGGACAAGAAGGCAACTAGGAATAGTCAGCATAGGGAAATCTTGCTTAACCAGCTTGACAACCTCCTGTGATGAAATGCCTAGCTTTGTATGTGAGAGGACAGCAGTGGCTATTGTCAACTTTGACTCCAGTAAGGCTTTTAACATTGTCTCCTGTGAAATGCTCATAGAGAAGCTGATGAAGGATAAGACAAGCAGGCAGTGAGGTGGGTTGAAGACTGCCCAAAGAGCCAGGCACAGAAGGTGGTACACAGGCTGCTAACACGTGGCTGTACCGCAGGGGTCAAAACTGTGTCTGGTCCTGTTTAACACCTCCATTAATGGTCTAGATGATGGGGCACAGTGTACCCTCAGCACATCTGCAGTCTGCTGAGAGAAGGCACTGGTAAAAGGACAGCAGGTAAACAATAACATATTCTTCTGAAACTCCCACTCCCAGAGATGACTGCTATCATCTGTTAACTCTTTTGAATAATTTTAGATTGCAAACACTCCAGCACAATGGATGACATTTTTTATTTGCCTAAGAGGTGAACAGCAGCTATACATTAACTCTCTGAATGATTCATAATGATAACAGCAGCACCCCAACAGCAAAATACAGCTCTGCCTCCACCTCTTATTTAATAATCAAAATAATATGAAATAGAAAATCAAATAGGCTATGAAGGAGTAAACATTTTTTATTAATTTGGTTACTGTTCCCTATAATCTTTATATGGATATAATGCAGAATATTTTCCACCTTAATAATGATACACAAAATTTAAAAGAAATTAAAAGAGGTCCTAAATTTCACAAATTCAAAACCAACTTGAGTTGTTCTGCTGAATAAAAAAGTTTTCTAATTCAAAAGTTCAGATGGAAAATGTTAATGAAAACAGAACCCAGTCAAGTCAAATAAAATAAGAAAATAAATAGGGATTTTGCTTCAGGCAGCTTGAATCTGATTTAAGCAGTACTTGGAAGAATCCAGCTGTTGTTTACTGAAATGTAAAACAGTGTACTTATTCTTTTATGTGACAGCATTCATGCTCCTTCAAATCATGAAGTAACATATTTCTTCTCATCAACAATAATAATTTTATGTACGGTTACTAATCTGACCAATTACCTGAAAGCTAGTTACTCAGGCTTTACAGAATGAGGATAGCTAACCCAATGTATTTTGATTTTAATTACTGGTATTTAGTAAGGAGTGCTGCCAAATACACCCATAACATTAATGTTTTACAACAGAATTACAGATATTTTGTTAGTGATTGAACCACTCTATATCATCATTGTTTTATGGCCTCAGAGATCAGTCTAATTTTAGCTAGTGCGGAGCTGGACTATGACAATTACATTGTATTATTCATGTTAACAATTTGCCTCTTCTCTCTGTATGAACACTGAATTTTCACATTGAGACACTGTAATTCTTGCAAGACAGCAGGATAACCCAGAAGGTACAAAATTATGCGTTATTAAGAAAAAAAAGACACAGCCTTTCCCAGCAACACAACTTCCGGCAAGTTTAAACAGGGACTTACCCAGCCCAGATCAAGTAGGCCCTCAGAGTTACAAGAGCTGCAAACCCCATCTTGTGCTTCTGCCTAACAAATCTTTAAAAACATGTAGTCTATTCCCACTTACAGTTCTCCATTTTTATAAGGAATTAATAAAAGCCTAGTACTACCACAGAAAACACTTTCCTTTCTATATCACTATGATAAATGATGTTCTATGTAATTGCCTATATTATATATTCTATATCATCACACTAAACATTCAGTGCAATTCTGTTCTGCCTATAAAAGGTAAAAAAGGTCAACAGAGAGGGATATATTCCCACAATCCATGCTAAAAATGTTTCTTTCAGTCTCATGGTCTCCAAGCTTTCACAAGTACTTTTAGAGGAGATTGGAAAGAATTTGCTGCCCACTCACGATGATGTCTCATAAAAGGTTCTTCAAAAATGGATCAAAGGCTGTAATTTCCATGCCATTTCTGTCCAATTTCCTTTTCTCTTATGTTTTCGTTTTTTGAAATGGCTATGATTGCAATCCACTTTTGCCCACACAGCACTACAGGTCTAAATGAACCATTTATAACAAACTTTTTGTCTTTTGGCTGCTCGTGATTTTATTTCCTTTGAAATTTTTTAATTTTATTTTTTGGTATGACTTATGGTGAATTGCAATTATGTTCATAATTATATCTGCAGTGATTTATGTTTTCCTGTACTCAGATGCATCATTGAGATTTCTGATCCAACCCAACTGCACTTTATTATTTATGTTCATTTTAACTCCCCCTCCTCCTCCATCACCAAAAAGAATTTCATATCGATCTTTCCACAGGAAGAACTTTTCTTTTTGGCCTTCTCACAGCACACAGAGAATGCTGATATCTTGTATTGCTTTTGCTGAATGCTACTGCCTTATATCCGAACCACACTTTTTTAAAAAATTCATTTAATTTTTAAAAAATCTGAGATCATGATGTTTATCATATATTCAATTGATTCTCATTATCTCACTAGACACATCATATTTTGAATAACAATTGTGCTGCTTTTCTTTAATATAAAATAGTACCAGTCATAAGCAGACAGGTTCTCCATCATTTATCTAATATGCTTGACTGGCTTCTAATTTACCAAAAAAAAAAAAGGAAAAAAAAAAAGAAGCTAAATAAAAACCTAAATAGCTAATAAAAGCTAAATTTGTTTAGCTAATAAATGCTAAATAAAACCATAAGCTCTTATGTTTCAGTTTAATCAACAAATGATCTTTCAAAAGAGACTTTAAAACTGTCTCATCTTTTGATTTCTCTAAGTTAGAAAATAAATTTAAAAATTCATAGTCATCTAGCCATTTATAAAAAAAGCCAAAGACAGATATATTTTACTTTAGTATTTACTATTTTCCTCCAATTTCTCCTCTCTGTTCCAAAAATTAACCTTTAGTAATAATTTTATTTATTACAGCTTAGCGATACAAAAAGATTAAATAATATATCAAGGACAAATTTCTATTGCTATATTTTCTTCAAATTTATCCTTCAATATAAAACAATATAGTGTATTATAAAATGCAAAATAAATTTGTTTCAGATTTAATGGTCTTGAAGTGAGAAAATATACTATACAAAATCATTAGGAAGACAGTAAAATGAAAGAAAATAAAGTAATAAATATAGCAATACTAAGAAGTTAATGTAGACTAGTGATACATGGCTGGAGTACCTGAATTTTTTGGTGCCACAGTGTTCACATCACCAAGCCTAGAATCTCACAATATTTAAGGTACATACAAATGGCTGAGAAGGCTAAATGAAATTCTGTCTGTAATTCCCATAACTGAAGGCAAAAGAATAACTAAGTACTAACTATATTAAAGAAACCAAATAAAAACATCCATATGTACATAAATGTATGCTTGCTTATTTTACACAGAATATACCTAATAAAATCTCAGAACACATCTTAAAAAATCTGTGTTTACTACCAAAGTTGTAAACAAGGAGCAGAAGTCTCCCTTGACTTATCATCGATGGATCTGTTTTACATTTGGCCAGACTGACACAGCACAAAACTTGATGTTCCATTTGGTGAGATGGTAGAAATCACTGGATGCCTTATTGAAGTTTTACACAGATACACCCACTTCACACACAGATTATGATCAAAACTACACGCAAAAAACAGTATATGACCAAAGTAAACTAAAATACATATGGAAGTGAATGAGCAAGAACAGAAATAAGATAAAATAATATTTATTGTTGTTTTAATATAGACTTTTCCCATAAGCAATGATTCTTCTTGTTTCATAACAGAATAAACAAAGTGATGGAAATTATTTGAGCTACTGTGATTTCAAGGTAGGAGACATGCACCAGAAAAGAAATTAGCTGCAAGACTTCTCTCAGATATTCATCCTGGTGAAAAGGAAGCTCATGGGGGGAGCTCAGTGCTTTCTACAACTACCTGAAAGGAGGCTGTAGCCAGGTGAGGGTCAGTCTGTTCTACCACATAACAAGTGACAGGACAAGACAAAACCGCATCAAGGTGTGCAAGCGGAAGTTTAGATTGCAGAGCAGGAAAAAGTTTCTTCACTGTAATAATGGTCAGGCATTGGAACACCATGCTCAGGGAACAGGTGGAATAACCATCCCTGGAAGTGTTAAAAAAAATTTGGATGTGCCAGCTGAGGACACGATTTACTGGTGAATATGTTGATGCCAGGTTAATGGTGGGACTCAGTCTTTTCCAACCTTAACAAATTCATAATTCACCAACAATGAACAGGCAAACAAAATGATAAGAGAAATAAAAAATAAACTTTCAAATGAGAGAAACATTTTGCAGGACAAAGAAAGAAAGACCTTCTGCAGAATTCTGTGCAATACAGAAAGAAGTAAAAGAAGCACTTTTACTGGGTCTCAGTGCTTGCAAAAACAGCTTAACAGCCATGAAAGTAGATACTTAAAGGAAACAAATCCATCACTGTTTCTTTACTTAATTTAAGCAAGGGAGATTATGACGATATAAATACTAGATGTTGTCTCTAGGGTCTCCTTTTATATTTTTTATCTAAAACACTCTACCATCAGAAATACCACTAAAACACATAAAGTGAAATATGACCTTGATGTCAATAGAGCAAATTAGATACATAACTCAGAGAAAAATCTATCACAGTATATTACATATTATTTGGTGGAGAGTGGGAAATTCATCCGTACATGTATGGTTTTCTGTAACATTGCATTCTTTTCAAAGAGTAATTAAAAGAAGCAATCAATGCAGTAACATTTACTAGAGTGACAAGCTGTCCTTATTCATCTTTAAAAAAAAAACAAAAACCCAAGTAAACAACAGTTATTTTGGATTCTTCCGGCATTGGGGAGACCAGAACTTGTTCCACAGTTATTGTCAAAATCTCTATTCCTAAATGTTGTGGTGAACTATATCTGATGTTTACACGGGGTTCTTTAGTTGCACTGAATTTATATAATGGTTGCACTAAGTAGCTGTATTCTTTCCCCATACTACCCGTGGTGGTGGGTCCCGTCTCCCCCCATCCCTGAAAGGTATTCCCTTCCCCCTGTCCCATTGGCCAGTGGTCTCTTCCCAGTGTCCCCCTGCTCCCCAGGGACAAAATCCCCATGAGGCACGTGGCTCGCCCTCTTTTCTTTCTGCTGCTGGGCGAGCAAGCTGGTCCCTTCCCCCATGCTCTGCCTAGGAATGAACTTGGATTAAACAGAATTCAGCAGAAAGATTTGAGCGTCCTTTTTGTTCCCTATCCTTGTAACGACCCTTCTAAGCTGAGGGCTTGCTGGATATAGCCCCCGAAACTTATTAGGGACAGATACAGTTGNTGACACCGTAGGCTATTTACCCATGGAGTATTT
>VXBU01015383.1:0-12797 GCA_013400315.1 Bombycilla garrulus
TCAAATGAGATTTTGCTGAAAGATGTAACTTTTCATTTTAAAGAGGGCACTTACCTCTAGTTTCTTTAATTTACAATGAATAATATGTAGCAGTGACTCCTTACTTTGAGACTTCCTGAGTATTTAAAAGTAAGCATAGACCAGCTTTTATATTCATAAGAATATGTTTATCAGTTCAGGTAGCTGTTTAGAGGGCAATGTCAGAATTGTCATCTCCACAAATCCAGGAGCTCCATGTTTCATCTTTTCACTTCTGTGACAGTTCTGTATATTTTTGCTTAGAATTGCTGAACACTTATGACTTGGTGTAAAATTCATAAAAATGAACTGGATCTACACTGGAACCTAAAACTTTCTACTCATGACCAAATGTCTGAGCCAGGCTACGGACTAGACTCAGAGGAAAAAAAACTGGTCTTTTGTAGAAGTTGTACAAAACTGTTGGGCCAGAAGCAGAGCCCAAGAGACTGTGTTGGGATTTACAGTAGTTGGGATGCTTTCCTCATATTGCTGTGGATTCCCTCCAACACAGCATTAGAAGCTTAGGTATCAAACACCACAATCTGAATTTCAATCTGGAAGCTACTTTAGCGCTGATGACCTTCACAGGATTTGGCTATTAATAACCTGGGTTACTCTTAATGTAGATTTTTAATACAAAAAGCCTGTAGAAAAAGCACAGTCTTTCTTCCCCCCTTCTTCTTTCACACATACTGCTGTAAATGAATATATTGCAGTACACACTACTTCATTAGGAAGGCAATTGCATTCATTAAAGGCAGAAAAATCCTGCTATTGTGATATTCAATTGGTTCACTAAAATCATTGTCCCAGTAGAAAAAGCAGAGTATATTGTAGAAAGGGGAGAGAAAAGAAACTCAAACATCTCACAAAAGGATATTAAGTCAAGCTGGTAAGTCTTTTATTCAGTCCTTAATAAGCTTAAACCGTGATAAGCTTGAAAGGGAGAAAGGTGTAGCCAAGAACTTCTTAAACCATTTAAATCTTATTAGAAGTATTTTTTTCAGAGATAGGAAAAGTTGCTGTTACTTCCCATTTGGATGATGAGAATACAAAATCATTAAAAAAAAAAAAAAAAAAAAAAATAAAGGAATTAAAAAGGCAAAAGAGCAGAGGGAAAAGAACAATTTCCTGTTCAGAAGAATAATATTTTATTACTCTGAGGTCCATTTCTGAATCATAATTAAAATCTATCAAGCATAAAACATATGTGAATTCTCTGGGCTACTAAGTACAGACACCATAGTAGAATTTTCATTTGCCATTATTAGACTAAGATAATTTTCAGGCAATATAATGGGCATTAAATTACTTAGTGTCATTTTCACACAGAAATAATAGTATTGTATTACTGAGACCAGTGTTAAATACTTCAGAAACATTTTTTCCTGTCTTTAGTATTAGTTATTCTTCCTACCTTTATACCAGTACTTAATTTAATTGCCATTCCTTTTAGCAAGAATATATGCAATAGCAAAAAGTAAAAAATTCTTTCTCAATTACTTTGTGGCTTGAGGGGAGAAGAGAAAGAAGGAGTATTGAAGTGGTATATGCACATTTTCATTTCTGTGTCCATTTTGTCTGCATTAATGATTTGCTGGTGGAAATAGGGGAAACCTACTCTTCTTGACAGGCTTAAACAGCTGGTATGGGGAAGACAGCATAGCATGTTCTTTTCATGCAAACAGACATGTTCCTTGAAATAGATAAAACTGAATACTTATTTCTTTCTTAGGTGGCAACAGGTCTGATATGGAAAAACAGCATTGCAAAATGATAAACCATGGCAGTACACAACTCCAGTAGTTTTCCATTTGAAAGTATACAGTCAAAAGGTATTTATAGTACGGGGGAATTAAAATCTGTGGATCGTGTGAATTTTGATACCTGCGATACAAGTCTTCAGAACTTGCTCAGCCTGGCATCAAACCTGCTTCCAGCTACAGGGAGGGTATGACTTCTGTCCTTTGGAAAATTGCCTAAGTTGGCCCTTTCCTGCAGACATCCAGCTGCTTCCTTTTTCCAGACTATTGTGGATGTTTTTGACAGGAGAGTGAACAAGAAAAGTGAAATTAAAAGTTGTGCTCTGCTGGAAATATTCGGCTCACAGAAAAGAGTGGTGAGTGACTTATAACTGCCTTGTGGTCCACTCAGGAGATGGTTTTCATGCTTTCTTTGAAAGCTCTACTTGGGAAACATGTTTAGCAAAGCTTCTGATTCATTTCAGGTGTCAAGGTCTGAAGAGCTCTGGAAGTTGCTGCTGCTGAAGCCAAACTGGTATAGCTGGGATTAAAAAAAAAAGACAGTGTAATTAAAGGTTATATGACATTTCTCTAGGCCTTTTTTTTTTTTCCCAGAGAAGACTGGAGATCAAACAGTAGATCATCCAGTGGATCTCCCTGAGAGACATGAGGAAGGCCTCATTCAATGAGTCCTATAGGAACAAATATTAGAGGCATTCTAACCTCAGATAAGGTTATACAGTTTATGACAGATGAAGGGTGAAAACGTGCAGGAGCTGAGAATTACAGGTGGCAAGCTAGTTATTCAGTTAGAGTGAAAATATTTCTTTCAACTTCTAAGAGAAGTTTAGTAGCTCAACCAGAAAGCTGGAAGGAGAGCAGGTATGCGTAACTCAAGTATCTCAGAGCCAGATTTTGTAGAGCAGAAGGGGCAGTGCTGCATGGTACTCATGACCTAAAACTCCAGTTGGGGACTGCCCAAGTTTGAGTGAAATGGAAGCAAGCTTTTATACAGGAAAGGTGAACCCTGAAATTCTGTTCACCTTCTAATGGAGGAAAAAGATTTGATTGCATTTTGTTGTGTGGGAAATAAGGCTAGCACTGAATGGTATTCTTTAAAAGTGATGTAATCCTGTGTTTACATTATTCTGGTATTCACAGAGATGAAGGACTGGCTATATGGCCTAGAAGGCCAGCACTTACTGATTGCAATCAAATATTTATGAAGCCCTCAGAAAAGCAAGTGATTGATGAAAAACAGAGTCTGCAAGGATGAAAGGAAGTTCTAGGGCTTCAGCAGGAGAAAGAAACTTCAGCATATCCACATCTTGTTAATCTACAATCCTTAAAAATATACCTATTTATGTGAGTGAGTTCTCAAGGAACAATACCACATAAAGGATGTCTTGGCTGTCATTCCTGTTTGAAGTCTCTATATGATACAGTGAAATAAATGTGAGAGTTTTGCCATAATTTTAGCTTTTTTTTCTCTCCAGAAAGGGCATCCGAGCAAATGTATGCAGGTCAAAAGACAAATTGATCAGAATTCTGTGGTAGATATAATACTATGAATACATAAAACCTGTTACTCAAAATCAAGGCTTTAACCTTTAACTTTTTCATCTCTCAACTTTCTTCATACCATTTCTTTTGAAAGCAAGTTTTTAAAACTGTCTTAAAATTAATTGAAAAAAAAGTACTCTATCTCCAAGAGATGGAAGTGACAGTCTGCCCAAAGGGGAAGATTCATTACAGTTATCTGAAGTCAACAAAGTTTAATGGAAATTAATGCATTGAAACAAATGTAATGTGACATCTGATATTTCTAAAGTAATTTATTTCCATTTGTTAAATTAAACAACTGCAGCTCAGAGTTATGATTCAGAGGCACTCTTTCCTTTTTTAGTTTCAAGGATCACAGCTAATGTTTATAGCATATTACTAGGTGTAAAATATACAGTTTGTGGGAAAGAAAGGCTTCAAGAGATGCTATATTTGATGTATGGGATAGGAAAAGCATCATCAAACTATTCTTTCACTACTAAAGTTTTATGCCTCCATGGTACATTATTTCTCTGCAGTTTTATACTCAAATTTTAAGGTATCAAAAATTAATTATTTATTGCCACAATTATTCATTGCAGTGACTTTGTCTCAAAGTCTTTGAAGATGGTAAGAATTCAATCACTCATCTGCTTATACTTCATGATTTGTTGTAAAATACTTGGGGTTTGAGCAACTTCTACTGACATTTAGTCACAAAATCCTTGACATGAGGCGGGAACAGGGCAAGCAGTAGATGTGAAACATTCCAACTGAATGGTGTGGAGGTGGGCTGTTTGTCCCCATATTTTTGCGAAACTATCGGTCTACACCAATTCAAATAACTTCCCTCCTTTCCAAAACAAAATCTACGTCCATATCTCAAAGAGGAGTCTGGGTTAGGCTGGGTGACAAGCAGCTGTGGTTCCCCAAGTCTTTGGCAGCACATCTGGTAGAGCAGGAGGAATAGTTCCTGATCCCTAACATCCACACAGTTGGAAAGCTTGTGTCCTATGGCCAGACACGAATGCATAGGGGAGTGGTGCTTATCACACATTTATAAAATCTATTGGACTGCAATAAATCAAGACTAGATCTCCCTAGTCTTTTCTGAAATGGGCATCAGATCCGTCTAGGTAAGTATTTAATACCTTGCACTGTATCATTACTTTTCTCATTAATTCTTATTTTTACTCTGTTTACAATTCGGAAAGTTTTCTTTGGGAAACACAGAACAATGACCAGATCCTCACCTCTTCTTGGGCCTTTCCAGTGAAGCAAATCAACTGGAAAAGCATATTAACTTCTACTGAGAAATACTGCAATGTCCTGAAGCAGAAGAGTCAGATATTCTCTCTTTGTGTATTATCCAGCATCTGTCTTCTACAGATACATAAATTATTAATGAGACAAAAATATACATATGATTTGATATCATTTGACTCCTTTCAGTCTTTATTTTTTATAGTCTCAGACCCCAACTCTTTAAGACAACTGTAGACAATAATTTATGAGGTCTCACCTTTTCTCTTCTTTTTTCCACCACATGGAGCTTATGGTCAAGCATTCGCTCTTCTCTAATCTTGTGGTAAGACCCCATGAGAAGCATACAATACATCTAAAAATGTTTCAATATCATACAATTCTTCTTGCCAATACACTCAAGTACAAGGGACCTTTTGGTGTGGGGATCTCCTTGGCCCCGGGAGACCCCACAATGTACAGAAAAGTCCAGATTTCTAGCCCGTGCTGCTGAAGAAGTAGTCTGGAGTCATTTGTTCGTGTTCTCAAGGCAGTTTATTAGTTCCTTATCAAAAGCAGATTTCTCTGCCCTGCCAGGGTTGACACAGAATGTGTCCAGAGACACACTGTGCCCGCCCCGGGTTAGCTCTAATCTTTTATACTAAAAACTACGTATATAATATGTTTATAATTAATTACCAATCCGTGCCACTCACATCACCATGTCCAGATCTGTGTCAAACCAATCCAAAAGTGCCAGCATCACCAAGAAGATGGAGGTTATGAAGAACAAAAGATAACATGCCACGTGTAAAAATTCTCCATCTTGTACCTCAGACCGCCCTGTACAGATCTCCAACCCCCCTGTACATACACTCAAATTCTTTTCTTTTTACTTACAACTACTACTATTTCTTTGTCTAAGTTTTTGTGACTTGAAATTCTTCATACAAAGTTAACAACCTGTTCCATGGATTAGAATCAGAGCCACAGGCATTTTAAGTATCATTCCAGGGTCCCTGACACCTCTGGCAAGGCTGAAAAGCCTCCTGACCAGGTCCTGGATCGGCCAAAGGCATCATAGGAACCCCCTGGGTTGCAACATTTTGGGTTGCAGAGGTAATTTCCCTTTTATTTTAAGCGATTACTTAATATTTTTTTTCTCATCAGTAGTGATAAAATTTTGTCTTAAAACTCAACACATTTCCCTCTCTTCTCACTCCCTCTGAAATGTTTTTACAAAACTCCTCACTATCACTATTTGAAACCTTCTTCAAACTCCCTTTTTGCATTTACTGCGATCATTTAATACATTTAACAATTACGCTATTGTAAAGTGCAAGCTCATTCTATAATAGATGATACATTACGGTTGCTAATTATTTGAGAACTAAGAAGTGATTAGATTTTTATTGGAAGCTTATATAATCATGCATCATGGCTTGATCTTCTATTTAGTTTCTTTTGCGTAATGGAATTAACATAAAATGAGATGAGGAGATAGCCTTAGGAATTAAATAATATTAAAATCTATAGTTCCAAGTGCAATTGAACTTAGGTAAATTCTGACTAGACCTTGGGAACGGGACCTTTTCTCTTTTTTGAGGAGTTCCTTAAAAAGGTCAGAAATATAAAGTTTATAAATGTTTTACTTTTGGAATAGTGCAAATAAAGCTATTGTATAACATGGGACCCTTTTCTGTATGACTGAGACATAATAGACATAAAATTGTTAAGACAGAAATACATTTTTACCTCTCCTTAATATCGAGAAAGGTTACTGAAGGCAATATTTTCAAACATTTTTAATAATGATTCATGCAGTCCTTTAAAATGATAGAAAGTGTTGTTTTAGTTTTGTCTTCTTCATTTGCTAAGGTAATTTCTGTTAGACAAGCAACCTGGATAATTGTCAAAATCTGTGTAGCTTTCTACAGTGATTTGCTTATACACACATTGCTCACATGCATAAAAAAGCTGGCTTTTTTTTTTTTAAGTCAAGAATTCTTATAGTTGAGGAAAACTCTACTTTTCAAAGAATGATTCAGTCTTCCATGCCTGGTTTCACACTCAGATTCCTGTGGCATTCGTTTTGACAGCTGATTTCCTCTCTTTACATGTCTCCTAGCTTTTTACAATGAACTTCAAGACAGGTTGTCAGGGGAAGTTAAAGTCAAAGGCTTTCAGAAATGGTTTTCTATCTGTCAGCTCTTAGTTGTTGTTTTCTTTTTCTTCTTTTGTAGTTTGCATGTTCATTGCATTGTTTTTCTAATCAGAAAAATAGAAAGAAGAGGAAAAAAGCTATGACATTTCTGTTAATGTATTTTACTAAGCTTAAGCTGACTAGGTAGAATTACCCTGTTTTATGGGACAGATGAGCAGCACAAGGAATGTGTTCACACAGCTACAGCAATTATTGGACAGTATTTTGAAACTGCTACATGAAGACAATCTTTCTCCTGTAGTGGTATTTTTAAAATTGGTTTTCATTTAGTTTTTTGTTGCTGTTGTTGTATTTGGTAGTTTAGGTTAATTAGTCATTGTCAGTAAACCAGAAGGCTTTCAGTAAGAAAGGAAAAAAAGTTGTGTCTAGTTCTTGTGTTGGAAAAATGATCTGGTTAATTTCTGTTTTAAAACTTCTCTCCTGAGCACAGATTTCCATCAAACTGTGAGGACATTCCATGCCTTGGTAGGTTACCACTTGGGGTTGATACTAATTTTCTTGTAACCAAGAGATTTCTGAGAAAGGCATGTGATTATTGGTGTATGAGTATAATCATTATGAGAACTACAAGTTTAGTCAAATAAAATTGCCTGTTAAAACGAAAAGTAAGCATGCTACATTCTAATGGGAAAATATAATTAAACAAAAAATCATCTTAATTTAGCAAATCAGTCACAGTAGAGACACTGCAGGAGTTCAGTTTTCATGAGCTGTTGAAAGGAAATTCTCCAGCTCAGGTTTATTTCTAAATCTACTTTACAGTCCATACTTGTACATCCAAATAATTGTTGGTCAAAGTAAAACATTTTCTTTATTATATGGAGGATACAACTGTTGCCCAAAAGACAGAGCACGCATTAAAAATGACCGAAGCAACCATGAGGTCACAGTTAACACAAGTTTTTTTAAGTAATGTGTAAACTTTTCCTTTTTATTTTACTATATCTTATTTTACACTGTTTTTCAAAATAGAAAGCACTTAAACACTGTTTGACAGAATGACATATGAGCAATGTTTATATGGTAAACTATGTTTTCTCACCCACACAGATGGCAAAGACAGCCTGCGCAGACAATAGCATTAACTATGTAAGATCCAATGCATTAGGACAGTTTCGCATTAAGAGCAGGAAGTTGTGGATGGACATGAATATCTTCACTTTTTGATAATGGACAAGGAAACTGTGTGGGAAGAGAGATGGCAAGTGTCTTTCAGAAGAGCTGGAATTGTAGGTTGCCATACTTCATATATGTACTTCAGCAGCTATTTTGTATTACTCTTCATACATTTTTCTGTATCGAACTTTGAATTCAGAAGGCTCTTAAGCACATAGGACATGTTTGTATTGCTACATGACTATAGAATTAACGTATCCCTTCTTTCTCAGAGCACTCGAAGGAAACTGATAAGCAGAGTTCCCTGTAGATCCATCTCATTCTCACACGCGTACCTCTGAATGTACTTAAGGAAATACAGACAGTACAATGACAATAAAAGAATTCTGGATACATTTCTACTGATACTTTCCAGTAAGCATATAGTGATATGATAAAAGTAAATTTATGTCTTTAAAATCCATTAGGAAATACTTTGAACTGTGACAAGGAACTAGCAATTGCAGCAAGCAAAATCAGAAAGAATCAAGTCTCATAATCAGATGTATAATTACTACAGGGCATTTTGTAGCAGATTTCATCTTGTGATTTGGATAAAACAAATAGTTTTATCATTCATCTCAATGATTTTCACTTATCGGATGCCTGAGGATATATGGTGATATGTATGTTTTATCAAATTTCAGCATGTACAAGTTTTTAATAATTTTTGTCTAATTTAGACCATGTCGCATTTGGGGGAAAAAAATGAGACAGTGTAGGGGGAAGTAAAATATGTTTAAAAATATTTCAGATTTTTTAAAGACCAAGCTTAACTTACATAGTTATGTGTATCAAAAAGTTTTCTCAGCTCACTGATTCGCCTCGGTATTTTCCCAAGAAGACAAGCAGTTTCTTGTTCAGAAATACCTACTTTACTTTTTTTCCTCTCTTAGATTTCTTTTTTATCTTCTGTGTTTTAATTTGGAGATACCCTAAGAATCACCTGAGCCAGTTAAATCCTTTACTTTGCAGCAATAGTGTCAGAGATTTTAATTGGAAAGAAACAAACCTTGACATTTTGTGTAGGAATCAAACAGCAAGCCCCTTGGTCTCTTTGGAATAACCATTTCTACATTGTACACAAACCATATTTCAATAAGACCTTGTCTGATCCTTTTGCAGGTTACAGTCATAGTGAAAACACAGTTTATATGAAAGAGTGTGATAAAATGATTGCAAAAGAAGCAATAAAAAAGGACAAGAAAATCTGTTTACACAATAGCTTGTGAAAATGGAGCTTCATTTATTTTTTGCCTTAGAACATATCTCTAAGTCTATCACCTCGTAGGCTTAAATCATTATAAATAAGAGGAGGCAAAAAATTTTAAACCATATAGCAGATTATTTCCTTTCATTAATAACATCAGCTTAATATATAAAATATTACTGTACTTAATTATTATGATAACCAGCAATTAGAATTAGATATCATGTTAATAAATAAATCAACCATATGACGCAAGATTGGCTCTGATGTGAAATAATACTGGCTTGAGTGGAAGAGAAAGTTATTTTTTCAGATTATAAAGAAGAATAATGAGAATTAAACTAAGACCTTTTTTTTTTTCTGGTAGATAAAAAGAACAGGATTAGATTTTATTTAAAAGTTTTCAGAATTAATAGTTACTATTTTTATTATTTATAGTAAAATTTTAAATTTCTTGACTTTTATTATTATGAAGATATAATTGGAGTGAGATTTGTGCTGTAGACCTTGCATCAGCTCCATTGCCCCTCTCTGGACACACTCCAGCATCTTCAGGTAGTTCTTGTAATAAGCAATCCAAACCTGAAGATTCCAGATACTGCCTTACCAGTGCCAAGTACAAGGGGACAATTGGTGCCCTGGTCTTGCTGGACACACTAGTGCTAATCCAGGCCAGGATGTTGTTGTGATGACACACAATCCTCTTGTGCACATGTGTACAACCCTGAGACCGGGTCATCCAAGAACATGGCAATAAATGAAGGATGGGTGTGATGGATTTGCCCAGAAAATAAAGAACTTTTAATAATGCAAAAACAACAAACATGGAAAAACCACATACAATACAAGGGGCAGGATCCAAAGACCTAACAATGGGGTAAACAGAACCTTCTATAATTTTATCTGAGTGGCAGGGCTGAGGGGACAGGATCCAATAGGGTAGAGAACAAAACCATAACTAAATAAGGAAACCACAGTAAGCCAATTAGAGGGCAGGGTTCAGGACATGTCCTTATGTAGAATGGCTTACTTTGCATAAATACTCCCATCATTCCATGTTAATTCTATGTTACTCACCCTAACTTAACAAGATGTTTCCCATGGCCTAAGGTTAATGCCTTCTGAGTAAGCCGGTGGGACCAGTCTGTTCTCTGTCTTAACTAGATCTACTGCAAGAGGATGATATTGGCCTTTTTAGTTATCAGGGCAAAATCTGGTTCATGTTCAGCTGCTCTTGAGCAGCATCTCCAGGCCCTTTTCCACGTGGTAGCTTTTTAACCACTCTGCCCCCAGCCTGTATCAGGAGTTGTTGAGGCCCAAGGACATGGCTTGGCACCTAGCCTTGTGGAACTTCATACCTTGTGCCTTGGCCTATTGATTCTGCCAGTCCAGATCTCTCTGCAGGATCTTTGCGCCCTTCAGCAGATGAACACTCCTGTCCTATGTTACAATGTAAAGATGTGCCCAAAGGTATGTATCACTATCTTCATGAACTGTTAAAACCAGGGAGGCAATGTTTTCTTTGCCTCCTGCCTGGGACTATCTCCTGTTAATGGACCCATCAATGCCTTCCCATGACTCATAGATAACTCCCTCTGGGAGCCATTTCTGTTTAATGGGCAATCAAGGACCCACCACATGACTCATAGAATGACATCATCCCATTGTGAGATGCTCCACCCAGGGGAAGGAACCAAGCATTCCCACCTGAATAGCATGTGGGGTTTGGGACAGAACAAGCCCACTGGTTTCCAGGCGACAAAGAGCTACCAGACCTTTCTACAGGATCACCACTTCAGCAAGACCAGTTCATCTGGACTGCTACCACCACTCTAATTAGCAGGGTGTCAGGTTGTATTCTGACTCTGTTAGCGGTTTCTCTTTCATACTACTGCATGTATTTTATTTTTTTCCTATTAAATTTTATTTCTGATTTGGAGTCTCCCACTGGTTTTGTTTTCAAACCAGCACAAGTCCTGATGCAGTGTTGTCTGCAAACTGATGGAGAATGCACTGGATACCGTCACCCAGATCACTGATAATGATATTTGACATTGCACAGCCAGTTTCTCCAGGAGAGTGCTGTGAGAAATGCTGTCAAACATTTTACCAATGTCAAAATAGTCAACATCCACAGAGTTTCTCTCATCCACTAAGCAGATCACTTACCATAGGAGTAGATCACATTGGTCAAGCAGGACCTGCCTTTCATAAACCTGTGCTGGCTTGGCCTGATCCCTGGTTGTTCTTCACATGCCACATCATGGCACTTAAGACTGTCTGCTCCATGACCTTCCCTGGCATCGAGGTCAGACTGTCAGGCCTAGAGATCCCAGAACTCTCCTTCTGCCTCTTTGTGTAGATGGCTGTTACACTGGCTAATTTCAGTCAACTACAACATTCCTGGTTGGCTAGGATTGATACTAAATGATTGAAAGTGACTTGGTGAGCTCTTCCACTGGCTCACTCAGTACTCTTGGTGATGCTGGTGGAGTTGCTCACTGATCTACTTTTTTTTTTCTTTTTCTGTTATTCAAAATGCAGTGAGTGTGGTTTACTAGTTGGGAGCTAGTTCATACAATAATTTGTATTTTAAAAAAAGAAAACGTTTTCACCCACTTTTCATTTTCTCTATCAATAACCAAAATGCAATTGTTTTCATGACCCAGGATATCACAGTCTGAAAACAAAGTTATTACTACTTCTCATACTTGATATCTGTTCTTGTATAAACACTCTTCATTACACCAAATCACTCACAAGTCTTTCATTAGAAAATCCCACTTGGCGGTTAAACAGTACTAATGTTTTCCTATTGTGCTTAAAAATGAATAATTAATATTCTCCATGAGAACAAACTAGCATGGTGAATAACTGAGCAGAGCAAATACAGTTATTTCCTATTTCGTATATCTTACCATATGCTGGTGCGCTGGTTTGAGATTGAGTGACATTTTGGTGGGCAGGAAAATAGCCACCCCTGGAAGTGAGGTGTGTCTGTGGGTTTCCCATGAGCCCAGTGCAACACCAATTGTGGGCCAGATTTAAAGACAGACAGGGAAATGAGCCACTCAAAAGTGAAATGCATCTCAGTAGGATATGCATTTGGTACAGGCCTGCCCAGGAATCGCTCTCTTTTGTTTCTGGCCTTGAGGAGGTAAAGACGTGCAGGCAGCTTTGGCCCAGCTTTCCGCCCCCACAGCCACAGAGGGCTACGGGAGAAGGAGGCTGGGCTGGGCCGGGTTGGGCTGGGCCAGAGAGAGAGAGCACCTACGGAGGGAGCTGTCCCAGCAGGGAGCGAATGGGAATGGAGGGACAGGCTGGCCCCAGGCTGGCAGAATAATTCCATCCCCTCCCCCCAGCCCCATCTTCCTCGGCATGGAGAATCCCCCGTTTCTGCCAGNTGGCCCAGCTTTCCGCCCCCACAGCCACAGAGGGCTACGGGAGAAGGAGGCTGGGCTGGGCCGGGTTGGGCTGGGCCAGAGAGAGAGAGCACCTACGGAGGGAGCTGTCCCAGCAGGGAGCGAATGGGAATGGAGGGACAGGCTGGCCCCAGGCTGGCAGAATAATTCCCTCCCCTCCCCCCAGCCCCATCTTCCTCGGCATGGAGAATCCCCCGTTTCTGCCAGCTGCGGCTCAGGGACATCTTATCGGAAGAGCT
>VXBU01015383.1:13167-61090 GCA_013400315.1 Bombycilla garrulus
AAAAAATCAGGGCGACACCCAGCCCCAAGGATGAGAGATAACTGTTCCTTGGGATGAAGATGGAGCCGATGAGAGTTTTTGTTTTAGACTAGGAAAAAGACATTAAACTGGACCCTAAAAGCTGATACAGCCCATGGGCAGTTGTGCGAGGACTGTCCCATGGGGGGCGATGCTTCACAATGGCAAATCTGCAGGTGAGCCATTTGTGAACTGTGTGGCCACAAGAGGACTGGTATTCTTGTGGGGGATCTATGGCAAAGCAGGAGGGACTCCTGCTCTTCCTGATGGGCTGGGGAAATGATTGTTCAAGGGGTGGATTGACTGAAAATCCTAGGTCTTGTTTTTTTCATGAGGTTAGTGGGAGAGTGAACAGTCAGTGGGGGGAGGATGGATGTTTTGAAAGTTTCCTTCTGGTTTCTGGGTTTTTTTTCTTTCTTTTTAGTGTTAGTTAATAAAATTTCTTCTCTGTGCTTTAAGTTTGGGTGATTGTGCTCCTTTTTTGGTCTTATCTCACAGCAGAAATTGAGAAAAATACATTTTCATGGGTGCACTGGCCCTTGGCCAGTGTCAAACCATGACAGCTAGTGACGTGTGATTTTCTGCCTTCCTTTTTGTTGGCCAGAGTGGATTTTATTAATGTGTGTATATATATCTATGTATCTGTGTGAATAATTATGTGTATATGTAAATAGGATGCATGGATCAAAATTAATGAGATTCAGTGTGTGTTTGCAAACATTTTACACACACACACACACATACATTTGCTCAAGAAACTTTAAGAACTTTGAAGAAGTAATAAAATACTTGACAATACTTTTGACCATGGAATAACTGCTTGGAAAATTTCTACGCTTTTATGTATTGTCGTTTTCCGGAACTGTTTCATGGCTGTAGGTTCAGTCTTTTCTGTTTGTTTGGTTTTGGTTTTTTTTCCCTGCATAAATGGTTTTCAGTCATAGTCTGAAGAAGAAGTTATGACTACTTCTCAGAGTTTTCAAACATTCCCCAACACATCTCACACAAAGAGGTGAAACATGGTGAATATAACCTCACATTTCATGATTAACCATGACTATTATTCATCCTTCATACTTCTTGCTAACTTATTTATTTTAAAAGCGCAACAAATAAAAACCAGCAAATAATCCCTATAGGGGCAGAGAGCAACTATCCTGACATTAATACTAAAAAAAAAAAAAAAAATTAAAAAAAAAATTAAAAATTTGTTTAATTTTGACCAACAAAACATTACTGTTAGACCACATAATTTGTTATAATTCTCCCCATCTTCGAGTTGATTAGTGGCTTCAGAAAGAAGAGTGGCTTAAGAAAATATTCTTCCAGCAGAAAAAGAATGAGTGTGTTTTTTCATGTCTGACAGTTTATGCATTTCCATGAGGAAACCAGAGCCTAGTCCACTATTCCTTGTACAGAAACTTAGTAGTTCAGTCTTTCCTGTTGATTTCAGTTATAACTGATCCCACTGTATTACTGAAAAAAGGGAAAAAATAATTTAAGAAAAAAGCAAAGCCTTCATTTAATTCCTAATTTACTCTGTTATACTACTTCTTGTAAACAAGAGAAGTAAGTGTTTCTTTAATTAAAATTATTTCTGGCCCATAGAATTAGGAAAAAAAGAATTAGTCCTGCAGGATGTAATGGGGCATTAGGGTTTGATAAAACTTCTGCTGCGAGACCAGTTTCCTTGTAACACATCCTTAATTAATGTAAATGTTGCCAAACACCAGTTTAAAAAAAGCCAATTCAAGTTGTTCAAGTTAATTAGAGTGCTGCCAGTCTCAATGTTCTCTTTGCAGAGTATGCAGGGACTCACACCCCTCCTGCTTCTCCACTGGGGTTGTTCCCAGCTGCCCTCACACCCTGGGGATTTGGCCACGGGAAGGACAGGCAGGATGGGCTCCTGCTGAGCAGAGGCCCAGAGGCCCAACACCCCTGGATGCTGCTAGACCTTATTCTGTCACCATGGCTGGGCTCTCTGAGCCCCAAGGAGATGCCTGGCCATGTCTGGCCCCTGCCAGGCCCTGGCGTCCAAGGTGGCACAGGAGACATGCGCTCTATACTCAGACACACCTGTACTGTCCCTACTCATTGCAAGGAATTTAATCCTGCCAGAGGGAAGAAAGGATCTGAAGATGAAGGAAAGGAAAAGCAAATTTTTCTTATCGCACTACCCATGTAAGTTCAGGTGTGGTTGGTAGCTATGTACTGTTTGGCTAACACAGTCTTCCTCTCCTTCACCACAGTGTTGTTTTTCTTTGTTTTTTTTTTNAAAAAATTTGTGGCTGGAAAAAACACATGAGGAAAAGTTTTTAAAAGTTTATCGGTTGATGGAGAGATCAGCTCAACTTGATCCAGATGAAAATGTGCAGGACAGTGTGGGAACACTCAAAGTAAGGGCTACACATGGGTGTGATTAAAACAATGCTCCCCAAGTCAAGGTGTAAGTACTGTTATCTTCTACCTTCTGAAATTATAGTTTATATCCATAGATACACGTGTGTGTGTATGCCTGTGTTCATATGTGTATATGTGTATAGGCAGAGAAAGTTAAGTTTTCTGTCTTCTTTCTGTCTTCCTGTGCCTATCATCTTCGTTTGGATAAATAGTGCTTCAGTGAACAGCACAGTAATCTTAATCTTTAACAAATAAGAATCATCTAGAAAGAATCATCCATCCTCCCAAATTAACCTTTATTTTTTATTGTAATGGAGGTTATCCCTCTCCAGTACTTCTGCTGAATGCAATATTTTACCACAGTAATAAACAAAATAGAAATGTTGTAAGTCATTCTTTGTCATCTTTGTATCTTTTTCTCCCATTTTCATTTGACAACAAAATTATTTATAGTATTTAGATTAATGTTTATGGAAGATCCTTTTAAATGGCAATATTTGATAGCCTAATCTGTTCTCTTTTTTTACTCAGATGGCTACATTTTTACTGACTGATGCTTATTTCATATGAATCTTGTCATCCACCAACAAAGAAACCAGAAAAGACATTGAAGCCAGAACATATTTCTTTATCTCACAGGAGCAATTTAACACAGAGGATACCTAGCTGTCTTTGTCGATTCAATAGATAAATGAATCTATCTATCATTGGTGAAAGTGAAGAAATTCCATGCCTTCCTAGTAGATAATTTATCTTTGTTTTCTCATGGTCTTGCTTGCAATCAAAACAATTTTTTCCAGATTACCTTTTAACTGAGAGCTAACATAAAGTGAGAGATGTCTAGATTTTAATCTTAATTCTGCAGTCAGAAGGTCTTTAAGGAAAAAAGACAGGTGTGTAGAACAAAAGCAATTATCAACCCAGAAGATTTGCACTGTGGATATGCCTGTCTGCAGAGAGTTCTGCAAAGCACAAATTCAAGAAAAAACATTTCCTTCTCTGCTAAGAAAATATATATATTATGATTTATACCTTAATTCACTGAAGAATTCGCTTTGCAGAGGTCTTTCTCTGGCAGACAGCAAGGGAAAGCCACAGCTGTAGCTGTTTTCTCCCCACTCTGTACAAGTCCAGCAACACCTACAGCTCACATCGGTACACAAAGGGTCACTTCAGCACTCTATTCTCAAAGGAAGCCATGCATCTGGGCAAAACACCAGCACCTAGCTGAGAAAGCCTGAAAACCTGTCTTTAATTTGTATGAGTTTGAGAAAATTTTCTCCCTTTCCTCTCTTCCCTGGCTCTTACCTTCTGCCTGAAGGCTTTAGGAAAGGTCAAGGAGCTGAGATAGTAGTGTAATACAGAGAATAGATTAATGACAGCTCACTGGGTGACTAGAGAGAACTGAAATCACAGGCAGATACTTGAGACCCTATTACTGGGAAAGTAACAATTAGCGGTAATTTCATCAGACCTGTAAGTACTGGCCAAGGTCTTAAGGGATCAACAGCTCTAAGTATCACAGCAGTACATTGAAGAATTACTGGCATCAGCCCAAAAGTAAGGATGTGTAGCTCTGTGAAAATAATAGCTTTAAGAATAATACAAAAATATAGTTTTCAAAATTATAGTGAATTTATTCCAGTAGAGTATAAGAGAAGAAATAAGAGAAAAAGTTAAATTCTTGTAACATGGAAGAGGTAACAATTAAACAGAATGCAACATAAATATGGATATAATACAGGTTTTACATGTAGCACGGACAAAATTTATGGTAACGAGTCCAGGAGAAAAGTTCAAAAAATGTGTTCCTAACTAGTTGGATTTCTGTAGACTTATGAACAGTTAGGTTTTCCAGATATGGGTTAGGTGCCTATGTTGTTGCTTTTGTAAATGACCACACGTACTGTTTTTTATTGTACTATTAGGCATTTATGGGATATTTACCTTACACTGAAGTACGCTTGGGGTAGAAAATTTAGGTGCCCATATCTTAAAATCTTGGAAAAGCTCATTCTACTAACATTTTACTGACACTGACAGGACTGAGGTCACAAAAGAGCCTTGCTTGGTCAGATTGATGTTCTTTAGAAGAAAGACTGGTGGAAGGAAGGGCATATCTGGTTTGTGTCATAATCCAAATAGCAGAGCAGCCTTGGAGTGATCCACCACTTTACACTGCAAGAGAAAGGCTCAGCTGCTTTCAGACTTTTCTGCCTTTTCTTAACAGGGTGTCAAGTCAGGAAAGAATGCACGGACTAACAAAATCTTCTAGCACTGTAAGACTGAATGTCACTCGTGATAAATTACTAGTTTGCTGTCTAGAATATGCATAACTGAAAGTGGATATGCACCTTGACTGAACCTGAAATGTCTGAGACGTGGACAACGCAGGGCCAGCTGGACTTAGCAGCTGCATGTTCATACCATCAATGAAGTAAAGCTAGATGTTTAGCTGAAGCTGTCAGGGCTGCCTGCTGGTTATCCTTCCACTCAGCTGCTTCTGGGCAGCTGTGCTTTTGCAGTAGCTCTCTGACTCAGGGTCTCAGCACAATGGTCCTGCTTCTGCTCAGCTCTGGGTTCTTCTGTGTGGGTGCTCCTGCCTTTAGGATCTTACATCCTTTCAGTCATCTCTAAGCCTTGCCCAGTTTCTTTGAGCCATGAACCTGAATTACAGACACAAATCATGGAGTTAATTTCTATGCTCGGAAACACAAAGATGTTCCTTCTGTAAATGAAAATCCACATTAAAGACCAAGCCTGCTCATAAAAAGTTTATATAAAAAGCTTTCCATAGAAAATGATTAGTAGAATGCATTTTCTTATTGACTATCAAGTTCCAGTTTGTGAATATTTATACTGTACATTCACAGCTTTTAAAAAAGATTAACATTATATTGGTTATGTAAATTATAATTTCAAGAAAAGCTATTATATCAAGTTCAGAGGCAAGGCTAATTTTTAATAGAAGATACCTAATCTTAAATAACTCATCGAAGCAAACAGAACAATGAAATGCATGAAAATGGTTCTTAGGAGTGACTATTTTTTCTCATATTAGCATAACACCTAAGAATAATATCCATAGCAATCAAGGACAGCAGGTATCTCGATGGCACATCATCCATCAGAAGGGGCATTATTTTCCAGAATTTTAAGTAATAAGAATTTCAATAGCACCAAAAAGTGAGTACATGGCATTATCAGTAGGAACTGATACTGCTACAATTAAGAAGGAACTATTTCCTATTTCTACTTCTAAAATTGCTCATGAGTTTCTACAAGTAATTCCTTTTTGGATGACATTTTTCCATTCCATATTTAAGGTTTAAAAAAAAATTTTGTCTGAAAAGATCAACACTTTTGCTTTTCCTACACACAAGAAAACACAAACTGATTCAAAATCAGGTTATTTCAGGTCGTCTAGTTTAGTCCTTACTGAGATCAAAAATTATTCAGAAAACTAGTGTTTATTTCATGGTCTGTATAAGCATCTGTTGAATGGCAATGTAGTATTTGGGTTCTTCAGTCTTGATTTGATTACTAAAAGGATATGAGCCTCATCAAGTTTGAAAGGAAAATCTTGCATGGATAAGTTTAAAGCAAGAGAGAGTTAAGTTGGGTAATTTAATTACATTGATGAAAATGGTCCATTTCCTTTGCATTCTCTATTTGTTTCTTTCCAAGGAAGAAGTTTGGAATACAATGAATTGCAGAGGTTTGAATTTTGCTCAGTCTGTGTGGATTTAGAGAGAGTTTTAGCTAATGAAGTCATGCCTGGGTGAGAACGGCATTGTACATGAACTCAGACTATCCCTGCTCAGACTCTCTCATTTCAGGACATAGCAACTGAACAGGCAAAAGCACATTTTGACTCTCAGATCCAGAGTTAAGACAGTAATACATGGAGTCTGTTCTTTTTTCTTTTTCTTATTTTTTCTTTTTTTTTTAATTTTTATTTCTTACTCTAAAGCTGAAAGTTTTTTTTTTTCTCTGAAAGTATATCTTTGGGCTGTATTTAGCTTTGCAGAACAACATCTCAGGAGTAACCCATAAATCTAACTTCAGCAATGAGATCTTAGGCATTTTTATGTAATTTGAATGCCTGAATTTGTTTATTAAAAAAAAAAATCTTTCTTCATCAGTGTCAGCAATATTCACAAATAATTTGTAGTTACTTTATCTCCAAATTAAAATGGATTAATTCTCAGGCTTTTGGTTGAGACTATCAGCTGCACCGGGCTACCTTAAAAGTAAGGGGAACTCTGTTCTTCTTGGGATTCCACTTTTTAATAAATTCTTCACTAGATTACAATGATCACATCTCATCTATGATGTCAACTTTGTCATTTCTGAAGCAGTTTTAGAGGCTCATGGCAACCAAAATCTATGTAGTTAACTTCTAAATATGCACAGAGCAGTACAGCAAAGCAGATCAAATCTTCTAAACTAGTGTGAAATTGAGAAGAGCTGCACAAATGTTAATATCTTTATGACAGTTGCAGCAAACCAGCTGAAGATTCAAGCATTATGTTCTTCAATAACTCTGCAGTATAGCTTACAAGTGCCATTTTGTGAGAAGGTAACTACTTATTTTTACCTGACTTTTGTGATAAAGGGTTTATTACTGGTAACTTGTAAGAGCCAAGAGAATTTCTTCGAGATTTCATACTCCATGGTATAAAATTTCCAAGATAAAAAATTAACCTGGGTTCAATGAGGAAATACTTTGGATTTTGTTTATAATTTCTAAATATCTGTTAGATTTTATTATTTTTGTCCTTTCTTTTCATGTATGTTAGGTAGCATTACACCTACTGGCTTTAAAATATACTAAGTTATTTGTAAAAACAGTTGAGAACACTTCTAAGAGAGGCCACTTCATTCTTAGTTTACCATACTATTTATATTTTTTAAAAAATCTAGATTCCCCCTGCTATGCCAAATAATTATTTTTTACTTTAATTAGAAAGGGTACATGCAAATATATTATTAATGCTGCAAACTATTATTTTTACGAATTTACGTACTCATTTCCTATCTGGTTTTCAGGGATTAGAACAGTTTAGAGAAAAGTAAACCAATTATCATAGATGTTACAGAAATTAATTTAATACTACATTATTTTCATAGATGAATTACACTGTTATAATCCATTATACATATTTAACAACACAATGCTGGTGTAGCAAATTATTTAGATTCATCTAAACTTGCACATCCAGTGGTAGGTGTTAACTGCTGTCCTTTTGATTCCTTGAGGAACAGTGGCAACAGGAGTCCATCAGTCCAGACATAAAGAAAAATTAAAGGGAAACTCTGAATTAGGCATTATATTTCTAATCTAGAAAATATAATATGTTAAATTCGGCTTTTATTTATACTGCTTCAATTTCAAAGCTTTTATCTATCCACAAAATGTAAAATATTGACTCGTGACATACACTGGGGAAATGTACTATAGATGTGGACACAGTCAGCTAACAGCTTTCTTGTAAATGTGCTCTTCTCTACAAAGAATGCACTCTTACTTGTAAATCAATAGTCAAGCCTAGGCAAGACAGTGAAGTGAGACATTCATGCAAAGCAGAAGCCCAAATTAATGTCAAGATGGTAAAGATTAATGTTATAGTGCATCAAAACAACTTGACTGAGTCAGGGTTACATGGGAAAAGAAAACAAAGTCTTGATAAATTCCTTTGTTAACATTTGAGAAAAGATTTATGAACCATGAACCTTACATAGTATTTAGCTAAGCAAATAGAATAACCAATAGTACAGGAAATCACTGAAGCTTTAAATGGTGACAAACACATCAATCTGTGATAAAGAAGAACTTCTCTAAGTAATGTTTTACCAAATATGTGCAAACATATGTACAACGTTTTTTACTAAGTCTTATATAATGTTTGCATACATATGTATGTTTTACAGGGTGAATAGGCAGAGTAGTAGCCTTCCTTAAATCTAACTTCACAGATTTTCTTTTATGCAGTTATTTCAATGATTAAACAGTTACGTACGTATATATGTGTCACTGATTTCCTAATTAAAATTTGCATTAGAGTTTCTGCCTTATAGTTTACTTTCACTTTCCTTGATTGCATTTCCCTGCAGAGAAAAGCAACCAATAGATACGCACATACACACACAGTACCCAATTAAAATAAGAAACAACAAAACCCAATCAACTACCCAACAAAAAAACAAACCTTCAGGTTATTCTTTACAAAGGTTTTGTGCTTTTAAGATAATTTTGAAGAATTTTGAAGTTTGCAAAATGTATTAACATTTATCATAAGCTGTCTTGTCTATGACAACCATGAAAGGAGTCATTCACTTTAGTTTACTTTTCCATAGCACAGTTAATATTTGTAGTTGTCTTAAAATTTATAAATATTATGCATAGAAGTTTTAGATAAGTTGATTTTTTTGTTTGTAAAAATAATGATCAGTTAAAAAATAGTTCTAAACCAACGACATTATTCTGGAAAGAGGGAATACATAAAAGCATGAGTGGCAAAGACATAGAAAATTTTATCAGACTTCAATATTATTCCTCAGATATTAGTAAAATATTTCAAATTGCTTTTACAAATGCAGATTTTTTTCTGAAAATGTAGAGCCTTAAAATGGATGAGTTGAAAAATAATACCCAAGGGCACACTGAGAATGAAAATAAATTCTCTGATTTGTGAGCATGGGGTGTACTAATAGTGTGGTACTTTCAGTCAGAGCAATAAAAACATGAATACTGTAGTGCTGCTTAACTTTGAATAAGAAAACTGTTTTTTGGATTGTTTTCCAGAGTTAGCATGCCAAGAACACACCAAAGATCTTTCAGGAAGAAAAACAAAAATTCTCTGACAAAAAAGTCCTCTTTGTAGTTTCTATAAGTAAATGCTCTCAGTCAATTCCCCCTTCTTAAATAGGCAATCTATTAATTTAAAAATTAAAGAGCAAAAGGTTACAGAAGAAGGTATTGTCCAAGTAGCAATTAACAGTGCTCTGAGTTTGTTCACATTTATTTTTATCTCACCAGAGCAGAATATTTTTATTTTAGTAAATTCTAAGTAGTGAGGGAAGATTATGATTTACACATTTGCATAACATATGCACACTAAAGTTGTCACGATGGCACACATAATTGTTTTACCTGTAGTAATGACTATTTAATTTTTACATTCACAGTACCACTGCTACTAATCTTTTTGCCTTATAGCTAGACCTGAAGTATTTTGTTAATTTTAAATGTTGGAAAAATCTTACTGCGTGCACGAGTATAAAATAATTGACCTATGTGAATGCTAATTACACTTTAGAGAGTTGGTTCTCTAAATACAGAGAAGTTTGGCCATAAATTGGTACTAAATTGAATGTGGCTGTGAGTATCAACACAGACCAATCAGTGAAGAGAAAAAAGCCAGTAAAAGAGGACAGGATGTGGGAGACCAGGGATTAAAATTGATTCAGATAATATCAGATTTATTTTGTGGTCCAAAACAGGTAATAATAGAGCTATGGTTACTAATGCACTGGTATCTTGATCTTCTGGTGTCTCCAGAGCTTAGAAATCATAGATAGAAACACGTAAGAGCATGAGAGATGGTCACCTTCCTGTGTGTGGAGTTTAAAAGACAAATTTGTTCCCCTGTTTTCCCATCTATAAGCTCCTAGAACAACAGTTTGGTTCTTTCATATATGTCTTATATTTAAGCTTAAGGAAGGGCCCAGTTTATTCAGCTGTAAGAATCCTGGAGGCTTTCTGGTTGATGAGAGTTGTCTTTCATGCTGATGAGTCTCAGCATATTCTCTGGCATTTGCACTGTTTGCAGAAAACATAGTTACTGTAGCATAGGGTCTCTCAGCAGTCAGAGAGCACTGTCCAACTCCATGGAGGACTTGGGAAAAAAGACAAAAACCACTTGAAACTAGACTCTCATGCCCGTGGTCCAAACCATGGCGGGGGTGGGGGGGAACATTAGTGCAGGATGAGCACTGAAAGCTCTGCAGCTACATGAGTGAATCCCTGTTTTCTTTTATTCAGATTTCATGAAACAAGTTTTCTGATCATAGATGGATAAGGGTGAACACTTTCCAGTAATGTATCCAACAGTACCAAAAAATCAGAGATTCCTGGTTCAAAAGAACATGAAAAGTAGATGCCATTAACAAAACATTATAAAATATGAGAAAACATCTGAAATAAATATTAAGAGACAACACTCTAGCAAAATGAGTCATTTGGGCTCTTTAAAGCATCACTGAAAAATGTATCAGAGAAACTAGGTTTTATGTACCTTTGAAAAAATTTGACAAAGTTTGGTTGAAAGGGTCACTCTGCCAATTACTACATGGATGTAATGTACACAAGAACATAAAATTAGGATCTATTTAGAATGATTTATGTGTAGACTGGGATTAAGAAGAGGTAAAGTTTTAGTAGGCAGACCCTCCATTGAGTCACAAGGTTCAGAGAGGGCCCCCTTACTTTCTAATTCCTCACACAGTCCAGGTCCAATCCTTGAGTCCAATCCTTGAGTCCAATCCTTGAGTCCAATCCTTGAGTCCAATCCTTGTCCCAGATTTGGTCAATGGTTTATGTCTAAGAATTTAATAGGGAAAAGCAAGGGGTAGGGGAGACCGTCCTTTCGGGTCATGATGTTCAGAAAGGATCACCTTGCTGCCCAAACTCCTTGTCAGAGAGAATTCCATTTGCATCTGTTTCCAGTTTTATTCCCAGCTTTGGTAAGAAAACTTATGTCAAAAGGATTATGGCAATTTATTACTGACTAATTTATAAAGTGGTTTAATAGAATTCACTAGAATTATAACAGTGACCTAGCTATGTATTCCTTATGTTTGTGCTATACTTGCTGTAAGGCACTCAGATCAATACCCACACACACATAGGAGCATGTACAAATGTAGAATGTACCTGTGAAAAATTCCTTTCCAGAGTTATTGATATACTCATGTCAATGCTTTGGCCTTTCTTAGTGGGCAAAGGATTGAGCATCAAGAAGCGAGGGTATCAGCCCAGGTCTTGTCATCAGACAATGGTCCTCTAAGTATTCCACACTGGAGAGCTGGTGAGCTCTGAGAGCTGTCCCACTCACAGGCAGATACTGGCCACAGTCCACTGCAGTCCAGGAGAGCTCAAAACATCTCATTTATCTTGAGATCCTGCTGTTAACAGGGTCTCAAGATGATTTGCTTTAGCCAATAGTATTTTTTCCATTCTCAGGTCAGCAACTACTGGAGTTTCCAAAGGAATTATTTCCAATACCATGGAAAATTGTTTTCCAAAACTCCAGCAATAACAATACTGCCCTCCTTAGGCTACAGATCAGGTGGAGAAAATTAGAAGTTTGTCGTGGGATGACTGATAAGCCCTGCTCTTGTTCTTCACTGTAGGAGTTCTTCATGTGGCCAGTGCCATTCCACCTTAGAGTGTAAGAGTTCAGTCAGAGGATGCTTCACCATTCAACTCATTACACAAGGCCAGTGAGTGGCCTGAAAAATACAGCTTCAGGGAGGCACTGAGCACCTGCTTTGTGAGCCTTTCCTCAAAAGACCATTAAGACCATTAAGAGTTATTGAAATCTCTGAGAAGGTATTTTATCAGTGGATTGAGTAGTCACAAATTATTATTTGTGATTGAAAAGCAAATTCAAGGAAAACAGGCACAATAAAAGCTGTGCTCAAGACTTGAATCTGCAGAAATATATTAATGTGTCAAACATGAACAGAATAGATTATTTTTTTCATTATCCTTTGGGAGGGATAAATGATAGGAAGACAAATACCACTGGAACCTAAAACAGTTTTAAATGGAAATATTTTCAGTCAGTAAAAAGCAGTAAAGACAAATCTCTGGTACAGCAAATTTTCTCAAACACCAGAGTACTGCAGCTCATGTTGTGTCACTGTCTAGTCTATAAGCTTATCTGAAAATGTCCTCTTTCAGCTTCTCTTTGTCGACTAATTATCTTTTGTAGTACTAGCCTAAATATATTTTGACACAGGCACTTGAAATTAATTCTGCTGACTCCCTGATCACAAAGCATAATATGCAGTCTCTCTTCTTTTTCTATCTGTACTGTTCATGCCATTATAAACCTTAAATCCAAATGACTGTAGAAGAGCATCTCATAAGTTTTCCATTAGTTTTCCTCTGGTATAATAAAAAAAATTGAATTCCAAATATTTGTAGAATAGAAGAATTTCCTTTCCATATACATGGAGCATTGGGAAATTATACCAGAAAGCTACATACAAATTGCCACAGAGAGAGAAGGGTGACAGGTAGAGGGGAATACAAGATTGTCCCTATCACTGATGGGGGCTGTGAAACTTCATGAAATGAAACCTTTGCGCTTTGTCAAAAAAGCACCCACAGCCTTAAAGACTCATAACATATTTTCTCTGTTCCATTTTTTACTGAGAATCTGAACAAACTATTCCCAGTATCAGGATAAGTTGGCTGAGTATAATTCTGGAAGACAGAAAATATAATCCACTTGGTTAAAATTTTCTCTTAAGAAAATGAAAAGTAATTATCTGGAGGCAACTTGGTTACACACAAACAAAGAAAACAAGATTTGTGCAGTAAAACAGCACACTGTCTCAGGTGAACTGTACACTTTTTCTCATGGCAATTTTCCCTAATGCTCTAGAAGTCAGAAAAATACAAATTATAAATTACATGGTCCTTAGAATAGTGTGTTTCAGAATATTATTTACTTAACTAAAGAGCTGGAGCTGATTATGACTAAAGCCAGTGGGAGTTCCCCAAATGAGATTAATAAGGTTTGAATAAGATTCTACTTTAATCTCTTTGAATAAATAATGGCTTTTTCCTTGATAATTTTTCCTGTTTCTTCATGACTCCTCTTTTTCTTGCCCACAAAAAAGACTACAATAAGACAGTGTAGTTTAAACTTACTATTCACCATGAAAGAAAAAAATGTTAAGGCTTTATTTGAAATTTGGTTTTCATTGTAAAATATGAGAGCAGCTCCTTATGTATATCCTTTAAAAAGTCAATATATATCACAATAAAATTTAATCTTAGAAAGCTCATCAGGAATTTATCATTTGTGACATTACTTCTAAAAAGTATCTAAAGATAGCAACTTTATGGTGATAATGAACTTAGTTCATTAAAGAAAATTATTACCACCAAATTCTCTTAAGATAATATGAAAAAAAAAAACAAACCAAAAACGACAAAACTACAAAACAGACTCCTAATAATGAGTCACAATAGTTATCATAAAGTGTCTGGAAACGTTGCTGAGGTACCCAAATTGACTATCTCACTAGTTCCTCTAATAACAGTCCAAAATATTACCTGCCCGCTGCAAGTGTAATAGACACTTGCAGCCCCCTCTTTTGGACTGGTCACAGGGTGGGGTTACCTTTTCCTGAAGATTAATGAGAACAGTCTTTCGACAACTTGATCTATGCCATGCTGCAGCCCTGCAGGGTTCTGTATCCAGAGGAGTGTGGAGATAACACAGAAGGCCTTTACTCCCCTTCCTGTTTTGGGAAAGGCACCCAGCTCTGTGAGGGATGAAGATCAGAGCACATTGCTTACATTGTCTGCTTATTTGTATATTCTAAGCTTATGAGAATTTTTGATTAAGGTTAGAATTCATTATTTTTCTTTTCCACATTTTAGCCCACATGCCCCTTAAATGGACTAATGATACTATATAACTCCTGGAGCACTTCATATTTCTATCTGCAGTATATTGGTCCTCATAGATAAAAGAGGCTTCACGAATTCCATTGTGATCTCATCTCACCTCTTCTCTTTAATATTACGTCCTCTACATATTAATGTGATTCTTCTGTGATACCAATTACACATTTAAAAGATGACTGATAAAAAGGGCCTGTAGCATCTTTCATATTAATTCCAGTGTTTAAGCATTCATGTGGGTTAGACTTTTTAATTTCATTCAGCTTTGCTGAAGACTAGCAGCCATCTCTTGTTTCACCTTTCTTCAAAAAACACCTAAGCACCTCTGAACACTAATTAGCATGAATGGGCTGAAGGGTAGGCCTGTCTGAATCCCTGTCTTCAAAAGGCATCTTCAGAAAAGTGCTAGGGAATCAAAACTCCTGTTGTGGCAAGGGTGGGATTTGAAGGTTCTCAGACTGCAAAATCTGCTGCTGAATTTTTGATTACTTTGGTTTTGACCAATGTGCAAGAAAATATAGTTAACTCTTCTTCTTTAAAGACTGCTAGGATTACCTGATAAGTCTAATGGCTAAATGAAGATGTTATCCCTGGATTGACATTATAACTCTTTCCTAAAATGAACTATAGGCAGTTTTAATTAGAAAGCTGGAGAAAAAAAGTAAGACAGAAAAGACAAGAGAAACTAGAGTAATAAAATTTAGATGTATAGGGATGTGAACTTAAACTGGAATATAAATATTTTCAAAAGTACATAAAGTTATATATTAAAGTGAACTATGTAATTAAATAACCAGAAATAAGTACAGTAAAATCCAGCATGTAGGAGCACAAACTCTCCATTTACTAGAAATTCATATTACTGGGAACAGATGCTTCCTCTACAGATACATAAACATGGAGACAACATTATTATTAAAATCAAATAGAAAGAGAGAAGTATAAATAAAGATTACTTGAAATAAACAAAGAGGCCATTAGAAGCCTTTAGAGGCCATTAGCTCCACTTTAATAAGACACAGAGAAAAAAAACTACCTAAAGAGCAACAGAGCAACACTCAATGTATATCAGCTACTATTATTTCAGTCAAAGCTTAGCAAAGAAAAAGAAAACAATTGGGTCCCTAAATTCCACCAAATTCTAATGAAAGAAAAAAGTTCAGTTCAAACCTCATATATCATGTTATGAAGCAGAGAAAAGGGTACCCAAGATGGTGTCAACAAAGATAACATCAAATCTCAAAAACTCAGGAGAAAGTAAAATTCAATGAGTAGCTTATAATAAAATATCTATGACCATCATAAGGTATTCAAAAGTGGAGTGGCTGAATTGATGTGCAAGTATTTTAAAATGTTATGTAGAAGTGTCCTAGGTTACAATGTAAAGATGTGCCCAAAGATATGTATTCTATCTCCATCTTCATGAACTGTTGAAACCAGGAGGGGCAGTGTTTTCCTTGCCTCCTCCCCCGGACTACCTCCTGTTAACGGGCCATCAATGTCCTGTCCCATGACTCATGGATAACTCCCTCTGGGAGCCATTTCTGTTTAATGGGCAATTAAGGACCCACTGCATGACTCATGGAATGACATCAGCCCATTGTGAGATGCTCCACCCAGGGGAAGGAACCAAGCATTCCCACCTGAATAGCATGTGGGGTTTGGGACAGACAGCCCTTACCCACTGGTTTCCAGAGGACAAGAGCTACCAGACCTTTCTACAGGATCACCACTTCAGCAAGACCAGTTCATCTGGACTGCTGCCACCACCCTAACTGGCAGGGTGTCAGGTTGTATTCTGACTCTGTTAGTGGTTTCTCTTTCGCACTACTGCATGTATTTTACTTTTCCCTATTAAATTGTATTTCTGACTTTGAGTCCCACTGGTTTTGCTTTCAAACCAGCACAAGCTAAAATTAATCAATACTCAAACTTTTTCACATTATTGATTTTTTTAGGCATATTTTACTCTTACTGCCATATGTGTATAAAAATGAACTAGAGATCACCACCCTTCTAGGCCATGCATTCAAAATAGTCTTTGCTGTTAGATGGTACCAAGAGATGCCTGTCCAAAAAACCCCAGAACAACCAGGATAGATAACCATCAAAGAGCAAGAAAACAGTTGTGTCTACATTGTGTCCCTTAATGAGACAGAGTGCTGGATTGAGATCCAGCAATTAGCATTTTGTTGTTACCTGGTTTTATTGTTAAAAAAATACTTTGGCTTATTTTATGAATATTTACGCCTTGCTTTATAAACAGGCATGTATACTTCTTACGCTACTCATAGGTCACTTTCCAGTGTGCCATTTGGTAATGAAGTAGATGACATTTTCTTCCCTGAAATGTCCTTAGTGTTCCTTCACTGCATGTCCTGTAACACTTCCTTTAAATTTCAGACAGCAAAACAGGAGACTATATTCAACTATCTACTAAGGTTACTTCAAATAACAATAATTTCCCTGCAATTAGGGAGTTTTATTAAAAGTGACTTGTTTTAAAACAGATATGCAGTCACAGTGTTCAACCTCCCTTCCCTTCTCTAAATCCCTTGAAATTTGTCTGAGACATCCATCAAACCTGAGACATTTCATCAATTCAGAGACCAAAGAAAACCATTTTCTTCCTTCACCAAAAGTTACATGAGCAACTGACTTTACAGAGAAACTTCAGACTAAAATCATAAGTCAAACAAGCTTTTGTATGTTGTCTTACAGCCTGAGTAATCCCTGTAGCTCACAAAATGTCAGCTGATTAAACAATTTCTTTTTAATTGAGATCAATGAAAATGCAAATCTTTTTCTTGTGCTTGGCATTTTCATTAATGCAATACAATATATCTGTATTTGAAAGGAAGTCTGAAAACCTGACTGGTTTAAAAGGCAGACATCTTTGGATTATAAAAACATTTTCAGCAGATATACTGGTAAACACATGACTCTGTATGTGGAAAAAGAAAAGATAATTAAATCATTAAATTAAATAAATAACCCACCTAGCATCAGTATATAATATTTCTAAAAATGATACTTGCATTTCCTTCTCTATACAAAGACATATGGCAAGAACATGAAATACAATAGCCTAAGTGATATATATTGAGGTTTGTTTGTTAGCTTTAATGCAACCAATGGTGGATGTGATTTACATTTGAGGAATAAGTTTTCCTCAGAATATATTATTTGTATTTTTGGCAGGTATGGACTACTTTTAATTCTACTTCAGACCCTAATAAATATTGAAATTCTGTGGTTAGAATCACAGAAAATTTAGTCTTTTTTACTAGAAGATACCTGTTTTAATGAAGTTCACTAGAATTTATTATGCAGAAAATACATGCATTTAAAAATATTTTCCTCCTATCTGTAGAGAATTAAATTTAATACAATAATTTATTTTATCTCCTTATTTGTTTCAGTACTGAATTACTGAGCATAAAACCACCTACTTTCATCCTTCACATAATTTACATTTAGATTTTGACATGGGATTTTACTTCTGAAAAACTCCATGGAACACTAATAATACCTTTTAATAGCCTAATAAAAGTTGTAGTAAAGCTGAAAACTGAAACATAGCTTTGGACATGGTAAATTCTATGTATTTATGAGGAATGAGCATTCATGAGCAACTGATCCAATTCATTGTGATTTTACTCAGCTGAGATCAAACCAAGCATCCCAAGATCTCAGTTTTTTTACCTCAGTCTGAAAAGTTTTAAATCTTTATCTTTCACTTTTGTGGACAAATGTAGAAACTGGACTGGGAAGGAAAGTGAGGGAAAAAAACTCCCTCACTAATTTCTAGAAAGAAGTAACAGAACAAGGCAGGAGTAGCAGCATCAGGTCCCAGCTCCAAGGATTGTCATTTGGCAGCCATCTCACAAACTAACTGTCTTTCAGCCTGGTCATATGGCTTAGGGTACAGCTGAGAAACAAAGGAGAAGCTGAGGCGGCCCTTGAANGAATGGCAATTTCTACAGTGATAAGCATACATGACCCCTATATGCTGAGAAATAGTGGAAATATAGAGAGCTTCATGTCTTCTAATTCCAGGATGCTGGCTGCTCAATGAAGTGTTGGAAAGCTCTATTCATTAAATCTTCAGCATTTAGAGTTGGGCATGGCCATAAGACTCACCATTGGTCATTGGTGCCTATATGCCAGGTGGGTCTAATAATTTCCATACTGAAATAGTTCACTGATATTTAATTTTCTTGCAAATTGCTCTACTAACACTGAATTTAAGTGCAAGTGGTACTAAAACATATGTTAATTCCTAGAATTATTTTTCAGTAACATATTCCTCCTACTTAATAGACCTTAGTAAACAACACTTTGGATTTGGTTGTTTGAATCAATGTTTTATCCTTCCGGAGAATGTTCCAGGATTTCTGTTCCCCTTCATCAAGTAGCTCAGTGAGAAAGGAGGTGCAATTATTTAGTTGTCCAATGTCTTGGTTTTGAAAGACAGGTGATAAATTAAAGGATGTTCTGTTCACTAAGAAGGACAAATCACAATGACAGAAAGCTAAAGTCTTTGAAAGACAAACCACAATGACAAGCTAAAGTCCTTGTAAGATTATAAAACAAACCACAATGACAGGAAACTAAAGTCCTTAGATTAAGATAAAACTCATACGTAAATATGCTCTTGCTCAATAAGTACTTGCTTAATAAGCTTTAAGTTCCAGAAATCGGAACCGGAACACCAAATAAGGAAAGAAGACACCTGAGGAAGACTACCAACCTTCATCCAAAGACCACCAGGAGGCAGAATGTGACCACCTAGCAACAGTAGGAGACATGCCCAGAGTACAACTAAGAAGACATGTCAGCAGGAAATGGGACTGTATAAAAGATGGACTAGAACAGACTGTTAGTGTGGCAGTTGGTTGGTGGAGCGAGACACCCCTGTCACCCAGCGCTGGTTTGCTTATGCCTTGCTTGCTATAATTAATAAATTCCAACTTGACCCAAACTTCAGAGCGTACTGCAATTTATCACACCTGTTAAGGAAGGCAGTGCTAAGGAAGGCAGGTGCTTCTCTTGGAATAGAAAAATGCAAACCCCCTCCTTCCAAATTATTTAAAGGGGCTCTCAGGTAAAGATATGAGGATAATAGTTCTTTAATATGTATAAGCAAAATAAAGTAAAACAAAAAAACAACAAACTACAACCTAATAGAAAAATTAGAATAAGATGCAGTATTAAACAACAACAAAAAAAACCAGACAGTTAGAATACAACCTGACACCCCATCAGTCAGGGTGTTGGTAGCAGTCCAGTTTGAATGGTGGCTCCAGTAGTCCTCCTGGGGTGACAGATGGATCTGCTGAAGCAGAGATCCTGTAAAACGGTAGAGTTATCCTCCAATGGTCCAGTGGTGATGTTGAAGGGGCTGGTCCTTCCTCTGGGAATCCAGTGGGCGAGAAGGCTGCTCCTCTGGGAATCCAGTAGAAGGCAGATGCCTGTTCTGTCCAAACTCCCAGATTATATTCAGGTGGGAATGCTTGGCTCCTCCCCCTGGGCGGAGCATTTCACAATGGGATGATGTCATTCTATGAGTCATGTGGTGGGTCCTTAATTGCCCATTATACAGGAAATGGCTCTCGGAGGGAGTTATCTATGACTCATGGGGCAAGGCGTTGATGGCCCATTAACAGGAGATAGTTTGGGGGAGGAGGCAAGGAAAACATTGCCCTCCTGATTTCAACAGGTCATGAAGATGGAGATAGAATACAGACCTTCTGGAGTATTTTTACATTATGACTTAGGACACCAAAGACACATACAGTGACACGGATCTTTCAATAGCTCCTCAGTGTGTTTGCCTGGAAGAAAAGAGGGAATAAACACACTATGCTCTCTAATTTATCTCTCTTTTGCTGTCTTCAGTTTCCTATCAACAGGACCAAGCCTCTGCCTATCTTGTCTGTGCACTGTGAAGGCAAAGAGCAACTATTTCTTTGGGCTGCCATCTACACTTTTGCTGTTTCCTTCATTTGGGTGAGTGAGAATGAATCTTTAAGTCAATGAGGATCAGATGCCTATTATGTCACTGCACCTTTCAAAGGAATGAACCAAGTGGTGTATCTGAGCTGTTATTAGAATTTCCCACCCCAAAACCATATTGTAGTGAGTGTAGGTCTGAATGAGGAAGTACACTCTGCTCATAATCCCATCCAAGGACTAAGGTGAGATGCCTAAATGTGACACTAATTTAAAATCTTAGAGGCACCAAGTATTTTATTCTCAGCCTAGCTCTCTATTTGTTGGTTTTCTTTCCAAAATCACTATTTTCCATGTGTGACAAGACCTATCAAACTGATTACTCTCTGACAGCAAAGTGACATCTTGCCAGTTGGGCAGCTGCAAGCACTTAGCTGGTCCTTTTGTGACTCCTGACATCTGACTCATATGTTCAGGCACTAGGTTTTGATGAGATTTCAGGAAAGTGCAGAGTCCAAGCCTGACACATTCAATATGCCATCTCTCATCCAAAATATACAGAACAGGAGCTTTTTGCTCAAGCTGTGTTGTAAGGGAATAGTTTGTTTGCCAGCTGTAAAATCCTGTCGCTGTGGAAGAGGACTGTATGCCAGGTTATTACTTAACATAGCTATTTTCCCTTCTGTTGACAAATCAGGGGTGAATGATCACAAGGACCAAAAGCCTAGGTTTGTTTTATCTTACTTTAGAAGCTTTTCTAATAAGCAAGACAGTGCGATTTTAGTTTTCAGTTTTGTTTTGAAATAAAAATCAAAGATCAATCAGTATTGGGTATGTCTTAACATTTGACAAGCGACATGAGCTATCCATGTATTCCATTTGCACCTATTCAGAATGAGCAGTTGATTATTCCACAGTTTTCAGTAGCTTTTTTTCAGCAAGATGTTATTGAAAGGAGATATCCCTCATGATGCTGCAGCTAAATCTCAAAATTATACAGAAAATAAGATTCATTCTCCATTAAAAAGAAAATTAAAAGTTTCTAACTTGAAATGTGCCTGGGAAAATACATTAAGTCCTATAAACACCTAAAAAATATGATTAATTTTAGGCATGTAAGCAATAACATCAGGAAACACAAGTTTTCTATAGCTTAGGCTTGTTAGCATATTGGAACAGAAATATCTATAAAGGATGCTCAACAGTCCTGTCACATAAGGTTTTACATCTTACCTAATTTATGTCTTTGTTTCTCACGTGTCCTAACTGGCTACTTTAAGAGGTAATGCTTTCCAGATTAGGGGGCTTGATTTTGCTTCTATCTCCGATTTTGCTCTGTATTAATTATATCCAAAGCCAATCTGCATCCTTTTTTGTGGTTAAAGGTGGGGTTCTTTTCAATCACATAGTCCTTACAATATAAAAGCATCCCAATATTGTCAACAACAGATTAATGAAAAAGCTCTTGGAGTCGTTGGTTGGAGACAGAAACAACAGAACTCTCTGAGATCCATTCAACAAATAACAATGGTTTATTATGGCAGCCTCCTTTTATAGGGGGTTCAAAACTCCCAGGCCTAGACAACTGGTTGGTCTAGGTCTTTACGCCACCCAGACCTCTGACCAGTGATATGTCTGCAACTAGGATTGAATGGAATTGGCTGGGGGTCCAATTGAATCCAACCTATCCTTACCATACCTGTTTATCTTCCAGGCTGGTTGAGTTTGGGGTCCAATATGGCCAAATTTATCGGGCAGCTATAGGCCAGTTGGAATCGTGACACTCAAACACTAACCATATCTACTAGTGGGGCTGCAAACTGCTGTGACTAGCTAGGAGAATTGGGTTTGGTTTACATTGTATCCAGAACTGTGCTTGAGATGCCTATTTCAGCAGAATCTGAAGAGAATCTCAGTTATGTTCTTTCCAGTTGCTGTATTTCTTTTGTTTCCAGATTCGGAGTTTTCACATCAGTTCCTGTTAGTCAAGAATTTCATCCCAGCAGATAAGCTGGAATGCTTTTGGCCTGAGTCCTAAAAACATTCAATGACCTACACCTGTGTTGATAACACAGGTTAAAATAATTTAAGTGGAATTAAGGTTGGATCCCCTGAGTTTTACACATAGAATTTTTCCTTTTTGCAACTAGTAGCTCATAAACCATAAGTAACAAAATAGAGTTAGTCACTTCTAAATAAAAAAGAATCAATATATCCCAGGTACGAATAATGTAGGCATGAAATTCTGTATTAAATTATCTCACATGCAGAATTCAAGCACTCTTTGAAAAGCTTAAACACCTAGGGTGCATTTAGCCTAAACTCTACCACTGTTAAGTCTTGTTATCCTTTTGTCAGTCACAACAATTCATGAGTTAGTTCTCTCCTCCCACGCCTCTGCATGAAGCACTGTAAGCTTGAATTTCAAGGTTAATATTTCACAGCTGGTTTCAATATCAAAGGCTTGCCAAGAGTATAAATTTAGAACAGAAATGTAAAAATACAGCATGGAAGCGTCCTTTCTGTTTTTGTTTCTTTCTTTCTTTCCTTCTTGGTGGCAACAGACAAGCTTAGTTTGCTTTTTGAATAATCAAGTAAGTTATTGCAAGAATACTCAAAGGGGTAGTCACTGTCACTATGTAGAAAACAAATAACCCCTTGAATCTCCTTAAAGCAGTTTTCCTATAATGTTGAATGGGTAACTACTGCATTTTGAGGGAGATGTTAATCCCTAGAAGTTAGCTATTTCTGACATTAATGATCATCCTACGGCATGTTATGTTGGTGTAGAGAGTTAGGATTCAAACTGATATATAAGAACATTTGTTTCCAGGTCATTTGATGTTGTTCATTCCATTCACAATCTTTTGTTTCTTGAAGTCTTCATTGGTTTTGTGTTTGCTTTTTAACACCTTCCATTTCAATTTGTAGTTACAATTAAATTATAAAAAATGTAAGAATAAGGTAGTCATTGAGGAAAGTTAATGGAGTTTAGCTAATTGAAATGAAAATGCATGGAAAATAAGAAAAAAACAAACTAACTTACCAATTTTGCTTAATTAATGAGGTTTCCAAATGAAGGAGGCATAGTTTGACTTTAGGACATACATTTTTGCAGTAAAAATATAGTAGTATATTTCATTCTTACAGATAAAATGAATCTTTATGTGGGGCTGCTTAATCCAGGTGTGTTTGTGGTGATTAACTATCCATCTGCTAACTTGTTAGGGACATGCTTTAGTGCTGATCATGGCAATGATAGGTTAATGGTTAAACTCAATGATTTTAGGGGTCTTTTCCAACATAAAAAATTTTGTAGCTAGCTCAGTGATATTAACATTCAACAATGCTTCTGAATCATTTTTATGATCAATATTTTATTTAAGAGAGCATTTACTTTTAAGCATAGGGTCATATTCTCAGTACTAACTGGTTTCCTTAGAGTTCTGTGAGCACACCAAGACAAAGATATAAATAGGCACTTCTAACGTTTATCATCCCCCACTGTTCAACAGCATGTTTGGCTTTTACACAGAGGAGGGGAAAAAAGATAGGATTTATTTATTTGCTTTCTCTTACAAATTAGAGACAGTGAGGCCAATAAATGCAATCACCTCTGAAATCTGTGAGAGATGAGAGACTGGACTATACAGATCAGTAGAATGCTGATCGACTGAAATACTATTTCTGACAGCATTTATGTCAACAGCTTCCAAGCAGCCTGTAGTAAATTAATGGACACCTGGGTCGTGTAAGTTTTTTGTGCCACCATTTAGCCTCCAGCTGTAGGCAATTGTTGGTAAACTAAATTTTTTTTTTTTTTGCCTTTTATATTTGCATTAATTCTAGTTTAATTGGGCTCTAGATCTCTCTTTCACTTTCACAGATGTTTGCAGGTTACTGCTAAGATGAATTTTGAATGACATGTATTTTGGCTCAAGAGTGTATTCAAGAGTGTACCTCTATTACATCATCACATTTTCAAATATCGCTCATGTACTGGTCTTGTGTAGCATCTGTAGTTTTTTGCTGAAGAATTCACAAAAGGAAAAAGAAGTAACCATTATTCATGCCAAAGCTGATCATAATTTCAGAGTTCACACATAATTTTGTTGAACATATTTTTGGTAAATGAATAATATGTCATCCTAAGAAGAGACTTTTCAGAACTTATTTCTTTGTCAATGCAAAAGCTCATAATTTTCTTCTCGTAAATCAGGAATGTGTTGTGAGAAAGTATGTGAAAGTTATATAAACTAGCATGTAAAACTTCCCTGTGATCTGCCTTGAAAAACCATGCTCCGCAGTTGACATAATTCTGTCAGAAAGAGGTATCAAAAAAACCAAGGCCAGAAGTATGACTATAAATTTTTTTACAGAGTACTGAAATTATGTATATTACATCACTGTTCAAACTATATTGAAAGTAGAAACATCTGAGTCACTAATAAGTTTTGAGAAATCTGAAGAGATATGGGGGAGATTGCTGTGCTGAGGTATGAAGATAGGTCTTGGATAGTGAGGAAGGCAAATGGAGATATTGTTGGTATTCTGATAAAGCTGGGGAAACTATTTGGTGGATTGTTAAAGAGTCAGTAGTATATTAGGCAGCAGGGATGGAGTGCCAATGCTATACATACAGAAACAAGCATTAGGATGTCGTGTCTTATGAGAAGGAGAAAAGGGTGATTAAAATTACTTTCTGGTTCTTGGTCTTACCCATCCCCATTATGTTTCCTATAAAATCTAAAATTATAACCTTGAAAATATTATTAAATAGTTACTTTGAATGACTATGGAGATGGCCTTTCAGGAGATCTCCTTGTATTTCATAGTAGGAGCAAGTAATATAGAATCAACTGCATATCATTTACAGCAGGAATATATCCTTAAGAGCAAGTCACCAGCAGCGACTCAAGAATCATGTTCTTTAGCTATAGTTTATCAAGCAATTTTTCTGGAAGAAGTTAAGTCACAGAAATTTTTTCAGATTAACTTCTAGAATATGCCTTATAAAGCAGCTTAGATCGCCAGAGGGTCTCTATAGACACTCAATGACAGGGAGGGATTTTAATACAAATATTGTACATTCAAGTCTTCAAATACTATAGAAGGAAAACAAGGAGATCTGTAGGCAGCTTTCCCAGTTTCCCAGATAGGAGGCAAAATCTTCCATCTCAGAATCAGAAGCATTCCCTGTAACAATTTCTTGATAACCTCATAAGCAGCCCAGCCTTGAATTTGAGTTCTGCTGAGCTTGACAAACATTTACACTTCATGTCCCTGCTGTTTGCATTACACATCCATTACAGGATTCAGTTGTACTTGACACAATCTTGTATAATTGTGGTCCATGGCCAAAATTTTCTAGCAGGTCCACAGAAATGTTAAAAGATAGACCTGGAAAAAACAGTGCTTCATCCTTTCCCATCCCTTTATGGCTGGACCATCTTTAAATGATCTTTACTGGTGCTTTTTTAACCTATTCTTGAACACTTCAAATGATTCCTATGACATCCAAAGCAATTTGTTCTAGTGCATTACTACCTTTATTGTCAAAAAGGTTTTCCTGACATCTAAACTGAATCTTTCTTGCTGTCATTTAGGAGCACTATTTCTTGCTCTGTGAATTATAAAGTGCAAACTATTTCTTTCCTCTCTGCAGCAGTCTTTTATGTTTTAAAAGGCTACTGTCAGTTTCCTCTACAACCTTATCTCCCCTAGATTTTAAATAACCATTTCAATTCCTTTTCTTGGTTTTGATGTTTTCTAAACCTTTAGTCATTCACTGGATTGTGCCCAACTGATCAATGTGTTTCATGCATCAAGGTGTCTAAAATGGAGCAATGATCTTAAGACAGAGCTACACTGCTGTTTATGCATACTTTTTATCCATTTATATGCCCTTTCCGAAAATGTCAATGTTTGAGTCACGGTCATGTTGTAATCCATTTTACAAGAAGGACTTTTTCTATAGCACTGCTATCAAATGAGACATTTCATAGCTTGTAGTTATGCTACAGAATGCTCATACCAAAATAGAAAAAAATATATTCATCTTTACTGAATTTAATCTTATTTTTCAAGGCCTTTTCTCTAGTTTGTCAAGATGCAGTTCAATTCTAGTCCATTAACCTGTTCTCTTGAAGTTTCATTTCGCTTAACTGCAGCAGCCAGTACTAGAGTCAGCAGGCGCTTGTAGAAGTTCAATACATATGTTTTTCCATCTGATAGTGATCTCAGTTACAAGTTTTCTAGCCAGCCTCTTGAGAGTTTTATCTAGAACACTTTTCCCCAGGTTGTTTACAAGAAATACCATCGTATTAACACGTAAGTAATGGATATCTGTTGCTTCTTCCCTTCTCATCAGTCCTATTTCTCTGTTATAGCAAGAAATCAGATTTCTTTGATAAGATTTTTTCTCAATAAATTTTTGTTGACTGTTGATCATAATTTTTTTCTTCTTGGCACTTGTTTGTTCCTACAGAAATTGAAGTTAATTGGTACATTTATAATTCTGTTTTCACAGGCTGTATTTTGCTCCAGGGAAGTCTTATTTTGTTTCTCAGTAGTCATCCAGTATCTCACCATATTCCAATAATTCTTTAGAGTAATCACTACAATATATTGCTTAGGTCACCACTTCAAATTATATAGGATAAGGTTTTTTGTATCAAATAATTTTAAACTGGCTGTCATAGGTGTTCACTAAACCCTTTCCTTATTCTAGGTTAAAGTAGTATCTTTTTGTCATTAACAGAATTTGAGTCAGTCACCTGATTGCACATCACATTCATTCTTTGAAAGCATTGAGGCAAGGAATGTCATCCATCTGTACACATTCTTTATGCCACTTACAAATAAATTTCTGTCTTTAACTGCAGCATGACATTTTCCTGCAGCATGTATTACAAGGTACATTCCCCACATTATTTTCCCTTAACACTTATGTTGCCTCTCTTGTTACTTTCTATATCCTTTACTAGCTTGGTCTCTTTTGTGCCTTGCACCTCCTGATTTTGTTCCTTTGTGTTATTACTCGGTCATCTTCCCCTTGAATCTGACCTAGTTTCTGCTGTCTGTAAACTTCCCACTTAAGTCTTGAGGTCCAAGAAGAGCCCATTGTTTAGCCAGGCTGATATCCTATTAAATTCCTATTCTTCCTTTACAATAATTGGTGTTTCTGCTTCTTTGTTTGCCTATATCTTATGTCTTAAACTTGTTCCCTATAGTATCCTAGATGCTGAATATGTGAGACAAAAAAATTCTGCTTTCTTGAAAATGTCACAACTTATAGATGTAAAAAATGCTTTATGAGCACATCCATAATATGCTCTTGTACCTGTTGAATGAATATTAGTGACAGTCAAGGAAAATCATGTAATAAAATTATCATTTTCAGTTCTTGTTTTTACTGGATCAGTCACAAAATTCTTCATCTTGATGATGAAATTTTATTATTATACCCCAAATCATGGATATAAGATGTATAAATATTTATATACTGAAAAAAATTAGGTACCATAAATGCAACTTTAAAAATACCTTTTTTAGAGTTCTGTTTTCCTTGAGAGATTTTATAGCATCTTCTTGGAACAGAATATACATTGCTACTCTCCCATAAATATTAAATATATTTCTTGTTCAGAGAATATTGTACAGCTATGAATATCTTCACATTCTAGACTGAATCAGGTGCCACTTAGGAGGGCACTCTGAGTCAGTTATAAGACCTATACCACTGTTTTAATATTTATGGAATTAGGGGTCTTTTCTTGATTATAGTCAGATAGCTCAGTGGCAAATCTCTGTCTGTTGGATTCTGAGGATAATTTAATTGAATTTTAAATAATTAATCCATATTATGGGTGACAAGAATTAAGAACTGATAACTTACTTCTAGGAAATATTCTGGATATCCCTATTGTCAATGAAACACTATCTTTTTATTTTGAAGTTCTGACTCTAGGATCTCTTAATGGAACATTTTAATGGCATGCTAAATGGCATGCATTATTAGAAATAAGGCATAAATACTGTTGGATGCTCAGATAAATATTACCACTCTTCTCTTAAGCATATTACATATTGGCATTTAAAGGCTGCATGACCAGAATCTGAATAACTTCAACTAAAACAAGATGCCTGATAAAACCAATTTAGACAGGTCTCGAAAATTATTTGTTCGTGCTGTCCTTAAAAGGAGGTAATAATCTGCAGCAGATGGGCTCATCTCAATTAGCTCTCAATATACTTGCCATTAATTCTGGTAAATTAAAAAGCAATGCTATATGCTTTAATATGTAGTGAGTTTTACTTGCATCTTTTGAACTCTTACTTGCATCTCCTTCCATCTGTTGTTAAGAAGGCAAAGAATAAGTTAATGAAGCAACTCATCACAAAACCTAAGTCTTGGCTGAACAACAGATTTGCTGAAGAAGGTGTGCAGGACAGATTTACGTTCAGCTGTATAGTTTAAACAAATAGGAGGACTTAAAAATACACGTCATTTGCTTGCCTTTGAACTTAGAGTATAACTCACAAAGGATTGGAACAGTTTTGAAACAGTTCTCATTTCTGATAAGCAGAGCTGGTTTTAGGAAGGCAGGGGCAGCTGGCTCCTGTTTACCAAAGGTGACAGATAAGGAGCCAGCCTACGGTGAGTTAGACTGAAAGACCCAGGGTTTGTGCCAGCTTATACCAGAGAAATTTAAGATACATAGACCCCATACATAAAACCAGAAATAAGCTATGGAAGATCAGGGACATTCACAACACCCTGTATTGCTTACCTAGAGGGGAACTGGAAGTAAATCCACAGAAAAAATAATTGCAGTTGCCAGAAAAACTCTGGATTAAATCAAGTTTGAGTTGAGCCCCTCCAAAATTGCTGTCCTTACAGGAGTCACTCTGCAAGTCTTTGCAGATAAAAAGTTGAGCTGAGGAATAATTTGCCACATGCTGTTGCCACCATATTCAATATACAACAGTCCCTGCAAAGTCAGCAACTTAGAGTACAGGAAAAATATATGTAGGAGATTTAATCTCTCTGGGTTTCATAGAACAGATGAAACTTGAAATAATCTTTCATAGAAAAAAGAGCTTGCTGTTGGAGACATTCATAAGTTGTATTCAGCTAAAAGAAAGGTAAGTACAGGCCCTTTCTTTCCAGAACTGCAAAAATCATTTGGCAGTCACAAGGAAATTCAGTTATACACAGTATATGAGTGTAATTGCATTTCAATCTTTTCCTACTGTAAAGTAAAAAGAAAGGTCTTATTTTTAGGTAAGATGTCAGAGGTTGTTGATTAAGGCAGTTGTGGTGAAATAGTAAAAGGTCAAGACAGTACTTCAATTTCATTTAGTTGTAATTCTCACCACCTCAATTTCACATAAAAGAAATCTGTTCTCCTTTCTATTACCTATTACACAGCACTTGCCACACAAGTCACTCCAAATCGCTCCATCACCGCAAGTTCAGATTTGCTGCACCCCTGAGACAGAGCAGACAGGAAGCTGAGGCTGCTAGCTGGGTTGTGTTGCATGAGTGACAGATGATTTATCCAAGGTTCCATGGAGACTCAAGTCACTGTGGAGCTTCGATGTCCTCTCCCACATCCTGATTGCTCTGCTGCCTTAATATTTAGCTTTTTGAAATGCGTCTTATTCTCCAGCAAGCACTCAAGAAAACCCAAGATACCTGAAATGTGCATTTGTTACTGATATTCTTTTACTAGTGACGTTTTTTCTTGAGCATTTCTGTGTTGCTTTTCTTGAAGAATTTGCCATGCAACATGGAAATATCCAGCCTCATATTTCCCTCAGCTCAAATATAAGAATTATTATTTAATCAGAGAGAATATGCAAAAATATGTCATTTTTAAGGTGGGGACAGAAAGGAAAATATTGAATAAAGAAAGGAACTTCAATATCAAAAAAGTGCAACTACTTTCTGACCATCCCTAATCTGTTATTCAGAAAAAAGAGCTTTTTTGCAGGTTGACAGCACTGGGACACAAATAAAAGAAGACACTTTAGAAGTACATGACAGGAAGAGCTTAAACTGTGATAGTCCGTCACTTAGATCTTTAACAGCAAAAGGAAGCAAATTATCCAGATTAGCATCAGGCAACAAATTGCTGTCACTGCTAGAACACATCTTGGATTGCACCACTTCTACTTAAGCCTGGCTGACAACAGAATCTTCACTGGACAAGATGTCTTAACTTTCAGGAAATTACAATGTTTAACAGCCACAAGCAACCTGCCCAAATCCCTTAGTGAAATGCCAGTGAAGGCCTTTGACAGAGAAAGGTGTTTGAGTACCAAGTAATCCAATCAGTTAATACTCTCCATTTATTTGCAGAATCAAATAGTACACTAATGCAGAGAAGTAGAAGCCTAGGAAGTTTTTTCTCCTTTTTGACAAGAAAGAAAGATTTGTCATTTAAAACCCTTCAATTTTCCTAGTAGAAAAAGTAATCACTAGGATTTTCCTTTTCCAGCTTGCTGAGTACTGTACTTGCAAGTCTTTATTCTGTGTTGCTGACCAGTCTTGCATTCATACTGGATGACTCCTCAGGTGATGATCAAGAAAAGTATCATAGGGCCAGAAGGAATTTTTGGCTCATCTGGATTTAAGAAGATCGCTCCAATCTAGTTGAGACTTGAGGTCTTTCCTATAAGGTCTTTCCTTTCCTTTTCTCCTTCTCACCGAGTTAAAGAAATTACATGAACTGCCCTCCTGCATTTTCACATATTTAAAGCAATGTCTCTATATAGGACGCCCAATGTAGGACTGACTTTTGAAGAAAATGTGCCAGTCCCTCTTGCTAAACATGGTCTTCTGTCTTGGTTCTAGACTTCAGGCCAAGGCCTTGTACTGGACAGTATGTCCCTTGATCCTTTACCAAGATCCATTTTATATAGCACTGTCAAAACATATCAAACTTCATGTAAAAACTACATTTTTTCTACCTTAAGCCTCTCTCCTTTGATCAGTGATGTTCTATATGTTAGTTTCAATTCATTCATAGCCAACCTATGCTTCTTAGATTTATCATGTTCTATCTTTAATAACTTCAAAGCAAAAATATTTTCAAGACCTCAGTTTTTTCCATCATAAAGAATAGAAAGCCAAGCTATTGAGCCTATCTGCAGATTGAGTTATTTATGTCTGGATTATAACTATGTTCATCTTTGATTTCATCAACTGTATATTCACACATAAGAAAATCTACTTTTTCCAAAATCTCTCATTTCCAAAAATCAAAGGCAAAGAATTGGTTGAAATTTTGCCAATCCCTTTAATAGTTTTACATTAAAACACGTCTTTCAAAAATTGAGAAAATTGTCACTGAGGAAAATAATTTAGAAAAGAAATAATTTTTAAAATGCCTTAGTGCATGGGCAAGTATTCTTTTTTTAAGAAAAAAATACCTGAACAAAGAAAAAATTAAAAACCTGGGTGTTTAGATGGATAGACAAGTAATATTTTTAGTTGGTATAATGTATAGTAAATAACCTGCCAATTTGGTTCAGCCAATGAACTAGACAATTTGAAATCTGTTGGGAAATATAAGAGATGCAGCTATATAAATCAACAGTGAAAGAAAAACCTTTTAGATTTTACTATTAAGATAACACAGTACTTGAATCTGAAACCCTGTTATTGAATTCGCTATTGAAATCTCCATATTAATTAACCTTCTGTTATTTTTGTTCCTCTAGTGCATCATTAAAAACAGGAGAATCTTGGTTTTGTCTCACTCAATTTTCAATATTGAGTATTTCCACAGAGAACAATAATTTATGTTTTTATTGTCCTCTCCTAATTTGTATTTGCATTTAGAACTCATGTCACTGTAGGATATTCTGCACAGAGAAAGATATTTTCAGGGTGTTCTTCAGAAGCATATTATTTATGAGTATTTATGTTTTTATAAAATTGCCTGCTAGCCTTGTGATAAATGCGTATTTTTTCCTGAAAATGCAGCTCCTCTGAAGTCACCAACTTCACTTAAAATCTTTAGAAATAGAAAGCATACAGCATGATACTGAGAAGCACCTGTGTGTATCCAAACTACATGATTTAGAGATCTTTGTGAAAGGGTAACAAACAGCATTCTTAGCCTATGGTTTGGAGATGTTTCAGCATTTCCTATCCTGTTTATGTATAAGCAGTAACATCCAGGGAAGTCAACAGCAAAAGGAGTAGCCAGCGAGAGACAGCTCAGAATGATTTATGATGTGCTGATGATAGAGGCTTTCTGGAAGCCATATAACACGTATAGTGTTATATGTGCAGTTGTACTGCAGCAACTGAGAAACAGCTGAGATTGGACTGTAGTTACATTTGTCATGGAAAACATTGGTGTGACTCTGGAATAGGAGAGTATGGAAAACTCTGGAGGAGGCAGCAGAGATCTGAAAGATCCTCCTTTCAAGTTTGTCACAGGCTGGTTTACAAGCTTTTAATTTTAGCAGTTAGATAGGAGCCCTTAATTGTCCAAGGAATTTTTTGTGCCTGATCTTGAGTGTTGGGATAAAATAATCATTGTTCTTTTATCCCTTTAAGATTACACTAGTGAAATGAAGCATACATGAAACTTTAAGTCTAGGCAGAATCTAACATAGATTTTCTTGAGACTTTCCATTTCCACATTTTTAAAGATTCTGAAAGAAACTAACAAAACAAGCAAATAAAAAAAAACACTTTAAAAGGCCTGAGCCTCAATAAGAATAGATATATCTGCTTTTACTGTAGTTAGAGTCTGAAATGCATGCTGTAGCATGCCAGGACCAATTTCTTTAGTATCTGCAGTAGATGATTGCTAATTCTGATCTCTAAATAGAGCGCACATCTGTTGAAGGCTGTGCCTATCTAACATGCTGAGACACATTGCACCTCACAGTGCATTCATTCCCAAGATTTTTTTCAATGAATACTGGAACAGCATGTGTGATAACTGGTGGAGGTGGACAAGGGATGGAAAAGGGAACACAAAAATTAGTACATGCCTGAGGGTCTCACTTCATATCAGACCTAGGAATTAGACAGTACTTAGCTGAATTTCTTCCTGCTCCATAAAACCTTCCCTTGTCTAAACAGTTATAATACCATGAGGAAAGTAATTTTTATTGTTTTTTCTATATGTCTTAAAAATCAGGTTTTATTAGAGGCTGGGGAGCCCTTTTTTTTACTGCTCTTATTTTAAAAGTATGTTTTTTTCTGATTTGCCTTTTTCTCTGAGCATCATTTTTAGAATTGAAGTATGATTTTTTTTTTTTTTTNTTTTGCAGTACAATGTCTTGGTAAGCAGTTCTCATATTAGGCTGTCTGGTATGAGGGAACTTTATTTATTTTATTGGTTTTATTTAAAAAAACGTGAACCTCTGTCCACTTGTCCAGCCAGCCAGCTGTCCACTGTCCTCTGAGACTTTTGTCCTAAAGATTGACATTTCTAAGGTTTCTATTCTTCATATCTGGAAGAAAGCCTTCAAACATAATTCAGTCACCATATGCCTCACCACTGATAAGACTGATATATTGGTAAGCAAATTGTATGATTTCCAGTTATCTAAAAGGCACAGTGCCTGCTTCTAAATCAAATAATCACACCTCAGTACTGGCACAGTAGCTGCATTGCCGATCGCTGTAGGAAGAGAATTTTGCTGCATTGAGTCTGCTGGAGAAACTTGAGTACTCTTGAAGCTTACTTTCTCTTACTTTCTCTTACTTTCTCTTACTTTTTCTTTTCTTTTATAAGTTGGAACAGCATGGGACTTCCATTACAATGTAATAAATATACCATAATCTCACTTTAGTTATACACATTGAATACCCATGGGCTATTGTAAGGGTCAGTCCGAAGATCTCGTTTTGCCTCCTGATCGTCATCACAGAGACTGGGACAGAGCCCACAAGGCACACCCTAGCCTGGCTGAGTGGGGAGATGTTTGCTAATCACTGTAAGGGCTCTGCTCCGTGGTACAGTGCTCTGGGCAGGATGGCCAGCATGCAGGTACCGTCACAGTACAGCATCCATACTGCCATAGCACAGCACATACCTGCTGCTCAAAGCTGCACTGATCAGCTATGGGCCTGCTCAGAATAGGCCATAAATCTCCCTGCCTTTTGGCCAGAGGCCACTTGCTTTGGAAAAAGACTTAAAAACTGTGACTCTTTGAAGGGACTCTGAAGATCTCCCCACAGAAGAAGATACGTCTATTGGCTGGGCCACGAGGACTTCATCTAGCTGTTGGTAGCTATATCCCACCTTCTCTCTCTCTTTCTCTCCCTACTTTGCTCTCTTTCTCTCTCTCCCTTCTATTGCATAACTGAGCTGAGTAGCACTCAAAGTGCTTTATTGTTTTGTTGAAATTGTAGTCCCTTCCTTGTTTGCCTCTTATTTTGCACCTTGAGATCCCTCAAACCATCACAATTTCCGCCTTAATGTTAAAGCGAATTGTGACAGCTATTTTGGAGGAAAAGCTATTAGTCTATTTCCCAGTATACTCTATTTTCAGTGTCTTTTCAAAGTTCTTTAAATAAAAAGTTTAAAAGTCTCAAATGTATCTTTTTGCAAACACAGGCAAAAATAAATCTTATGTCTGAGTACATTATATTCCAGCCCATTACTCAGACTTCTCCTAGAGCCCATTCACTGGGTGGAGGAACACCTGCTTTCCAAGACATGATCTTCAGAAGAATCACAGTTTGAGGCAAAGGTCACGGGATTGTCACATATTTTGCCTGAGAGGTAGATGAGAGTACTTGGATCTGTTTGCACTCTGACTTTCCATCCCAATGTTGTAAAACCTCCATTTCATTCATCAGTTGTTACTGAAACATGAAGAATCAATAACTAATGTGGAAACAGGTCATCTACAAACTGAATCATCCTAGTAATTAGAAACAAGTTTTCCTCCTTCCAGTGTAGCCAGTGATGACAAGGATCTCTTTCTGCTCAGCTAAAATACAGCCCATAAAACAAGTCACTTGTAAATGAAACAAAAAATTATTAATGACCAGTAGAGGCAGGTAATTTCTCTAGCATATACACATTCACTGACAATTTTGTTGCTGTATCAAGCAATACAGCAAATTCAAACTTAGCCGACAACTACAGTATGGCCATCTATTGAGAAAACTTCCACAGAGTTTCTAATTCATAGCTTATTCAATCTAATATCCCATTTCTAGAGGTAGTACTAAAAGCTTGATAGGAAGACATAACCAACGATGTATGAAGATGTGCCCTCACATTACATTTCCTTCTAAATTTAATAAACTTCGATATAAACTTTTAGCCGTAAGAGTTGATATTTTTTAAATATTCTACTTTCAACTTTTGCATCTGTGGGGGGTTGGGTTGTTGTCCCTTTTGTTCTCTTTACCTATAGAATTTTGTCCCATTTGTTGCGGGGGAACGTGATGGCCAANACCCTGCTGGGTCACCCTGCTGAGACTGCAGGAAGACTGGTTACCCATCTAATCCATCCCTGCACCAAAACTCCTGCGTTCCATCTCGGAGTTCTTCCCTTCTCCTTAGAGGGCCCGTCGGAGCCACCTATGACAACAGACTGCCTATAGGGGTTCGTGAAACAAAGCCTCCCGCATCCCTCTCCCTGGCTTTGCCACTGGGGTCCCTGACTTTTTCTTTGTAGTTGTTGTTGTTAATACCATAGTTATTGTTCATTTGTATCGTTATACTCATTAGTAAAGGACTGTTATTCCTCCCCATATCTTGCCTAAAGGCCGCTTAATTGGGAGAGAGGGGGTTTATAAGGGAGGGTCCTGTCTTCCCCAGCAGATACCTGTCTTCAACCCAAGACAGGATCTCAGTGTTATCTAGTCATCCATTGAGTGTGACCTTTGGGAGACTAGATAAGGATCTTACCAGTCACAAACTCCCTGGTAAATCTGTATTGTGAAAAATAAAACAAGCCAACAACTCTGTAACTTCTGTGTGTTTTGCATTGTTTTCCTTTTATTCTCATACTTCTTTAACTCAATAGTCTTAGAAAATATAGATCTGTAAGAAACTACTATACTGAACTTCCTCTTCTTAAGACTGCTCAATGCCTTTATTTTGTCCACATGTATGGGATAGAACGATATTTTTTTGAAAACAAGCATTAATTCTAATTCTAATGTTGTCTTTGAAGTTCACTGTCACTAACACTGCATTGAATATGTAAAAATATATCTTCATAACTATTAAATTGAAACTTATTTTGCTAAGGACTCCTTAATAATATAATCTATAAAATCTACAGATACAGCATAGAAATTCAGATGTTTTTTTCACAGTTGCTGGAGATCTCTGAATGTAGCTCCATAGTCATTCAAATATAGCGCATATAGAGTAATCTTATTTGAATTAAGGGCTATCTGAAACTCATTAACTTTTCTTGCAGAAACTCATTAACTTTTCTTGCAGAACTTTTTGCAAAATACTTATTTAATATGTCTAAGAATCTGGGTATCAGCCACCTCAAACCTGTAATCAGCTGCACATAACTGATTATTTTTGAGAACTATTTCAGTTAAAAGACATTAATTGCAAAGGTATTAATATTATTTGGTTTTAATCTACACTTTGATTAAAAATCTGAGGCTTGCTGAAGAAATCCAGGTAGCTGCCAAAGAAGAGATCTTGATGTATTAAGGAACTTTTGATTAGGCAGTTAGGTTGAGGAGACTGCTAATACAACAAAGACACATCTAATGATCACTAGCAAGGGGAGAATATTGATTCTGCATAAGAGAATGGACTGAGTTTCGAGGACAAAATATTAAACAGATCTAGAGACTGGAAGACTTTCAAGACAAATCTGGCAATAAACCCCAACAAGTTTTCCTAAGAAATAAAAGAGGGTATGTTCAAAGCCTGAACCTCTTATGAATGACGAATCTTTGCCAAAGGAGAAGATTAAAGTTTGTGAGCGAAATATATGTGTCAGGTCAAGTGTAAAGAGGACCAAACTGTTGAGTTTCAAGTGGATCAGGAAACTGAAATACAAGGTGTTATAGCTGATCTTTAGGTAAAAACAGTGGAACAGAACATTAACTACGGATATTCCCATGAAAGCAAAATCTGTGTATTGGACAAAGTCTGAAGTGATGGATAAATAAATATATTTTTCTTGATCTCTGATGTCTAGGAATTAAAATTAATCTTGATCCTCCCAATAAACTCCCCCCCCAAAAAAAGTTCTCAAGCTTTGTCTTTGCCTGTAAAATTTTATAAGTCTTAGCAGAGTCAGCAACACATCATTTGTCTTGAGAGCAGATGAAACAGAAAATGAAATGCTGCAGGTATACTGTGTGTCTCGGGTTGAAGACAGGTATCTGCTAGGGAAAGGCAGAACCCTCCCTCAGAACCACCCCTCCCCCTCCGAATTACTGAAATTAAGCGGCCTTCAGGCAAGATATGGGGAGGAATAACAGTCCTTTATTAATGAGTATAACAAGATACAAATGAACAATAACTATGGTATTAACAACAACAACAACTACAAAGAAAAAAAAAAAAGAAAAAGTCAGGACACCCCCACCCCGTGGCAAAGCCGGCAAGAGGGATGGGGAAAAGCCTTGCTTCACGAACCCCGTAGGCAGTCTGTAGTCGTAGATGGCTCTGACGGGCTCCTCTGAGGAGAAGGGAAGAACTCCGAGAGGGAACGCAGGAGTTCTGGTGCAGGGATGGATTAGATGGGTCACCGTTCTTCCCACAGTCTCATCAGGGTGTCCCAGTGGGACAGGCAGAAGCAGCAGCAGCAGGAAAACAAACAGAAGCTCCTGGGTTATGAACTCCTTTTCTTTTCCAAGCAACCACAGCTCTGAGTGTCCCCTCCTCTCAATAAACCAACGCGGCAATGATTTTTTTCTTTTCCTCCCCCTTCCCGGCCCGGCAAGTATTTGTCTTGCAAATACACTTAAGTATCGGCCATCAGGTTGCCCCGCAACAAATGGGAAAAAATTATATAGGTAAAGAGAATGAAAAGGGAAAACACCCCAACCCCCCACACCATGTTCAGTGAGCTTAACCTCATTGCACTTACAATAAATCAAGAGGAATGCCTCTCATATTATCAACTGAATTGGTTTTAAACATCATGAGACCAGAATCATGCCTCTGTTATTAAAAGAGAAATCTTTTTTGCACTACACAATACTGGAACAAATTCAGCAATTACCACATCTCAGAGCTGTTAGAAAGAGAGAAGTAAGGTAGACACTGGTTAAAATAGAATGACACGGAAGACATGAAAATATATCCTGATGCAGGTAGAAAGAAAATAAGAAATTGATAAAGCAACATGAAAGATGGATTACAAGAAAAAGAAGTCTCAGTAGATACATATGAAAGAAAATATTTAAAGAGAGGGATGAATATCCTCTCTTAGGTGGATGTGATATAAAATGAATATCAAATTGGCCTGAGGTCAGATCTAACCATCAAAGCAGATGTTCATTATCTATCCATAGAGTCTGAAAATCCACCATCAAGGGCATCTGATGCAGAATCTCCCTGCTACAACTGGTCTGTGATCAAATGGTTTGCTAGTTCCAAGAGCATGGCTGAGCCTTTCATCTCCATCTCATGTCATGCTGCTTCTTGTCTTTGCAGCAAAAGGTGTCATGCCCAAACATCGAACTTTTCACATCTTTATGATACCAGGAATGTCCCTCTCCTAGATAAAAATAATACTAAAATCTTTCATGTGACAGTATTGCCTAGTGCACTAGGAAAAATTAGAGCACTCTACTGGCATGATTAGAAAGAGGAGAGTGACTGGGGAGATGAGAGTCTCAAAAATTATATGGAGAGGGCAGCACTAGAAGATCTGCAGTCTTTGGAGACAAGAGGCAGAGGGAAGGAAAAAGGAAAGCTTTGCTTGTTCTGAATTGTAGAAAATTAGTCACTTTTCTGCATGTGATAATCCAGCAGTTACTGATTCATTGACTATACATGCAGAACTCAAAAAATGCAAAGTGTTGAGCTTAGGAAATGGAAGCAGAGAAAAAGCTAATGATCCCACAGCTGGAGAAGAGTAAATGGGGAAAAAGATTCAGCAAAGAGGCACAGGGTAAAGTTCAAGGACAAGAGGATCAAAAAGTGAGCTCAAAAATTATAGGAAAAAGATTTTGGCAGTTAAATCATTCTTGAGGCATAGAATAAGGAAGAGATGAATAAGTAAAAGCAATTATGTGGAAAGAAAATAATACAATATAAAGTAGGCACAAAAGGATAAGCAGGAAAGTGAAAATTAAGAGAATCTGAGCTGTTAAAAGAAGCGTATGAAAAATGGGGCTCAAATCAACCAATAGACACAGACAAAGCTCAAATGCTAAAGAACATCTTTAATTTTTGAACAGCATGAGGCTATCAAACTATATACTCCCTTGAAGATGATAAATTACAAAAATATATATATGACTTGCATAAATTCAGGTTTTTTGCCTCTATGGTAACTTTCTTTGTAGCATCTACTATCCGTTATGAATAATTTTGCATAGAAGTTATTTTAATTTTACATCAACTTGAAGTATCTTTGTACTTTGTCTTTAGAACAGCAGCAAAATCTAGACTAATGGAGTACAAATATAGATCTACTGTATTAATTATTTATTTCCTAATCATTACATCTTGTAACCACTGATTTGTTTTGATGTAAATCAAAATATAAACATCTTTAAAACAAATACCCATTTGGGCTGCAGATGATCTGCCTATAAAATGCAAGTGCTTTATTTTCAAACATTGATGCCTCATATCAAAAAGGAATTGAAATGCATACCTGTGAAATGCTTTGGGAAACAATTAAGGGATGTACAGATGTAAACAAATAGATCTAAAGATTAGTCCACTGATCAGCATTTCATTTGTAGTATCAAATAATCATCTAATCAGATGACATAATTAGAATGAATCCTTCTGGCCTTAAAATCGATGCCTGTCCAAATACATAATTGATAATCATGCAATCATATGTCTGTGGGGAGCATTTCTTTCTACACTGTTAAATGGGTAATTTAATATTTTATTGTGTGTCACGACTATTGGTATCCATTCTACATTTCCAGCTTAGCTAATGCAATTACATACAATATTAGTCATATACACTATTGTTTTCACACTATTAGGCAATTATCCACAGTATTTTCTGACAAGTAGTTTCACTGATTAATTAGTTTTGGTATAAAGAGTTAACATATTTTTATTTTTATTAAATTTAATGTGGATTTATTTCATTTGGATTTGTTCCATTCTAGTATTCAATGCCAGTTCAACACAGGTAACAAGAAGCATATGTAAACTAAACCACAAAATGTTTAGAAATTCTCTAATTTAGATATAGTCAATCAATTTTTTTCCTTTATTGAATCTGCAAATTCTGTAATCAACTAAAAGGTTTGCAAAAGCTTATAGAAGTCGGCAGCAATGATGTTTTCATCACACTGTACTTATTTACACATATATGTAAACACATAAATGCATAGAATATGTGTATATAGAGATATATTGGGCACATATATGCATATATAGTATCTATAATACTATATTACTATGTATATATGATATGCAGTTGGAGGGGTTTGCAGACATGCCCTTCTGTTTTCAAATGTCTCATGGGAAATTACTGTGGCTATTATAATAATCTGCCCCTGGACAATGAAGAACAGATAGAAATCTACCATTTGATGATAACATTAATTGTACACATGTGTATAGATATGTGCACAAGTACACAATGCATGAATATATACTTGGAACTCTGTCCTAAGTTACAATGTAAGAATATGCCAGAAGATCTGTATTCTATCTCCATCTTCATGAACTGCTACAATCAGGAGGGGCAGTGTTTTCCTTGCCTCCTCCCCCGGACTATCTCCTGTTAATGGGCCATTAACACCTTGCCCCATGACTCATAGATAACTCCCTCTGGGAGCCATTTCCTGTATAATGGGCAATTAAGGACCCACCACATGACTCAGAGAATGATATNCCTGTCTTTCAAAACCAAGACAAACTCTTAAACACATACTATGTCTGATAAAAATGATTAGGCTACTAGACATGATAATTATTTCGAGTTAGCTCATTCTCCTTGCTTTAAAGAACTTATGCAGTCAGTGCTGTGCTCATAATTTTTAGTTATAAAGCAGATCCCAACAAATGGATTGGAAGAAAAGGTCAAAATTTAGAATGTTACAATTAGGCTAGATTTAAACATCTTTGTTTAACAGGATCATAGCTCAAAGCAACTAAAGCACTTAATGAAGCCTATAGAGAATTTGCACTGTGCATTGCATGTAAAACCTTTGTATCAGACACACATGCAATAATCGATACTTAAAAGTAAAAAACATTCATTGACAATATACAATCTCTGTTTTATTCTCCCTCAGAGTCCAAGGCCTTACTGGTTACATTCTCTCCATTTTATGTTTTTTTCCACCTTACATCCAGATGTAAAGGTTGTGCTGACTGTTAGTCATATGAAGAACAGAATAAAAAAGGAAAACCAAGTCCAAGTGTCCAATGCCATGAATGTGCTGTTTCAATTATATTCTTCTATTTCCTGTGTACCACTAAGAATTTTTGCCAGAGAAAAAACCTTGCTACACACACTTAAACTTTCATTCTTAATCTGAAAGTCTTCATATGACCCTTAAGTATTACATACTGATTAAAAAATAATTTTAAATATAGGATGTTTCCTTTCATAATCTACAAAATCTACTAAAGGGTAATAAAGAATGGAAATGAGAATTCAAATTTTTTTAATAACAAAAGCCTTATTTGATTACTGAAATTATGTCCAAGTAATAGCTTCAAGCATTGCTTTACCTGTGGGAAATTTAACAAACGCTATTTTGAAAGCAGTTAATTTTGTGACAAAAGAAGCTTGTACAAGTTTTACATGAAATAATTTTTATGCCAGTACTGCTGTATCTGCTTATGATTTAAAGTACACTTTTCAATCTAATCTCCAGCAATGGCCTTGGATTTCCTTTTTTCTTCAAACCAAACATTTCATGGTTTTGGGTGCTGCTTTGTTGCATTTTATATAACAGTACTGTAATATTGCTGCTTTTCTGCAAGAATTAAGGTGCTCTTTCTTCTCTGCCTTCCTTTTTCTAAAATTAAATACAGCTTGTAGAAAGTGTAATATTTTACATGTTCTGTTCTATATAATTTGAATAGATTTAATAGTTGCATGAGTATAGATTCAATAATTTCACTGGTAAATGAGCACTGACACAGGTTGCCTGCAGAGTCTGTAGAGTTTCTGCCTTTGGAGATACCCAAAACCAGATGGGATGTCCTTCTCTGAGTGAGCAAAGGGGCTGGACCAAACAATCTCCAGAGGCACCTTTGCACCTCAGACCTCCTGTGACACTGTGAACTCTACGACAGCTTTTCTTTTGTGCCAAAAATCCCAAGACTCTGTGGTGCTGTAGGCTCACTTGGACACCTTTTGTGTGGTTGTTACAAACGCAATTGAGAACCATCCAAAACCATCAGCAAGATGAAAGTGGTAGGAAGAAAAAAGGCAGTGAGAGAGAGACAGCATGCATATGTGGATTTTAGAACTGAAATCCTCAGTACAACATAAATCCAAAATACTCATATTTTTTAAAATTCTACTGAACCATGTTCATTATAACAGGAGCCTGTGCTCAACATCCAGACACCTGATTTGAGGGTGTGAATACTCCTCTGGTACTTTAAACAGGGCTTATTAACCTTCTGGAGGCTGTGCTATCATGCAGACAAAACAAATTTGTTCTTTTCAGATGAAGAGATTCTCCTTGTGACCCCTTTTCTGGTAAGAGAAGGGCTGAATGAGAAAAAACAGCAGTAAATTAGAGAAGAGGCTGAACAAGTCTCCTACTCTGCAGCCCACTCCGACATCAACATTAAGCGGATGCTGAGTGTGATAAACAGCAGCATTTCTGAGAGATGTAAAGAAAAAGTACACAAACATGGAGACCCAGCTAAAAGTTTTTTAAATAATTATAACATAATAGTTCAGACTCCTCAGTGAAAATGAAAAACCTATTTTGCTAGGTGGTATATGAACATGTACAAATATACATCTCCTACTTCAAAGTGTCCTGTTTATGAAATGTACTGCACTTATGACAGGTTCCAGATTTGAAATATGTTATTTCTCCTCTTGTAAATTCTCAGCATTTTTCTAGAATAAATTGGCAGCTCTCTGAAGAAGAAAGAAAAGTACACCTATAAACCAAGCATCCTGGTAAAAAATCATGTTGTCCAGGAAACTGTTTTCCCCTTTTCTGATGTCTGGGATGGCTGCATGTATAGTAGAAAATTATTTATCTTCTGCTCGGCTTCATTTGAATTGAAAAGTAGGAGATATTTTTCCTATTCTGTTGGGTTTAGCTGCCTCGAAGAGTGAGAGTACTGGAAACGGGAAGATACATTAAAATATATCAGTAACAAATGGACAATGTTTTCTTATCAGCTTTTTTGTAAGGATAGTATGTTTACATTAGAACACAGTTCTGTGCACGTGTGCATGTATCCCGACAACTAGCATTGCAGATACGGAATGCTGAGGGAATCCTTAGAACATAACAGAAGTACTCCAGATGTGTGATTTTAGTCTGTAACAGAAATTGTCTGAGTGTATAACCACTGCCCAAAAAGACATGAGATTTTTTGTACTGGAGAAATAACTACTGAGTCTCTAAAATAATTGGCTTCAAGAGAGCACATAACCCAGAGAAGTGTAGGGTGAGAGGAAATCTAAGCTCGTAGAGACTACCCTTCACACTGCTCTCCATCACACCTCTGGAAAAAGTGCTGTTGGCTGGCTCCTGACAGGTATTTCTCTAAATCANCATATCCATATACATTTTCTTACAGCCAAAACAAATTCAATGCCAGTGAATTGTGTGACTCCACCTGTGGGTGGGATAAGGGTCACCCAATTTTGATTACATTTCCCTCTTAATCCCAGAATAAAAATTAAAATCTAAATGCTAAAAAAATTAAGAAAGATTTTGTTAAGCTGTAGCGAGAATGGTTGAACAGGACTAAAAGGTATCCAGGATGCAGTTGTCTGATGCTGAAAGAGCAGATGTGCACAGACGTGTCAAGTGTGCTAGGAGCAATACCAGTGAATGGGAGAACTAAACAATTTCCTTCTAAGGATATACAAGGCAGGAGGCCAATGAGGCCACTTTGCTTAGAGAAATGGAGAGAGAATACAATTTCCACTTTATTCTCTTAGTAAAGAATTCAAGTGTTGTCTCTTCTTATTGACAGAAAAGTTTCTCCCAGCAAGTAGGCACCATAGCATCTTTCCAGTGCTTTGGCTTAGGTCTCAGTTGCCAGGTGTGTCAAAATTGAAGACTATCCCTGAGAAAGCAACATGAAATGAGATTCTCTCGGCCTACTCTGTCCTTTTTTGTTCTTCTACAGCAATCCAAAGAGTGCTTCAGAAATCTTCCCAAAAGAAAGGACTCCTTTAATAATATTAAATCATCAGAGAATACTCATTACTCAGTTTTTTTCCTGAAAAGGAAAGATCCTCAACAAATTCCATACCCCATTCTTTGCACTAAATAAGAAAAAACGGCTTGTAGTCACATCTATTGATACAGGAATGTGGGAATCCAGGATACAGGAATATCTCCTGTGCCTGTCCTGAGAGGCTTTGTTTCCCAGAAGAGCACAGCTTTTAGTCTTTGGCCATGGAAAAAGCTTCCAGAACTTCGTGAGAAGTTGAGTTGTGTTAATGTATATAGTAGATTATATTGTAGAATATCACAGCGTGAAAAAGTAGACTTAGGGTTTTAGTATGGAAGGTAGATAAGATGGAGGACTTTTGAGTGTTGACTCAGCTTCTTCCTTCTTCATCTACTCCATTTTTTGTAGTTTTGGGTAGCATAGTGATTGGTTAGACAGTCACCATGCAGATGTAATGTGACTGAAGCATAATTAGGAATTGGTAGAAAAATAAAAATATAGTATGTGTTAGGTACGTTGTGGAACTCAATTGGATAAGGCATCTGTATAAAAATCCTTGGAATCATCCATTTTGTTTCTTTCTGGCACATGGCTTTGAAGTGTGCTGAGCCTGTTGTCACCTAAGACTCTGAACTGTGATAAAGAAATAATAAACAACTGAAGACCGAAGCCAGCGACTCCTGCTTGTCTCATTCCTAGTTCCTGACCCTGGCACAGACTTTTCTCAGGGGATTCCCAGTAAAGGGATTCCCGTGGTGGGCAGCAAAGACTCCCACATCTAGCACCCACTGTGCGGGAGGTCAGTGATTCTGACACAGGAGTGCTTTGAAGACTTACTACTTTGCTATTTCTTCTACTGAAGTGATGATATAGGACAGACTCCACAGCCACAAGAAGATCCAGAGCAGATTCATTGCTTGTGCCAGCTCATTCTTATTTCAGTAAGTTTCTTTCAGCACTAAAAAGTAATTACTTTAGGTATTAAGTTATTCTAAGTGAGTTAGTCCTTTAGGTGAATGAAGAATTAAGTTTAAGTCCTTACAATGAAAGAAAACATAATCTGATCTACATTGGACTGATTGTTTCAGTTTTGAAGATATTTTCACTAGACCTTTGTAGCTCATATTTTATCTTACAGGATAAGTAGAGACAGTCAAATGGATTTCCATGGAACCTTTAAACGTTCAGCAAACCAAGACTAGACTACAATACTATGGTACAGAATTTTCAGCGTGAGCAAGAGTACAGGATGTATCACTCATTAACATGCCAGTTTTGGAGCTGGACATAATTAATTTCACAATTTAATCAGATTACTTTTAATGAAGTTCAAATTTTATAAATTTACCAAGGATAATCATATGCATGTATTGGTTATCACAATTACACCAGAAGAAGGATGCTTTACCTATTTTTAACCTTTGTGCTCCAATTATTATGTATAAAATTTAAATTTTGATTCCTATGTATCAGCACGAATTGTAAATGTTAGCTAACAATATGCCTCACAACTGAACCAGTATATTAATGAAATATACATCTAGGTCTCATCACCATAGTTTAAGTTTATTTTTCCAAAATGAACAGCCTAGTTGGTAATCAAAACATTATAAAGTAATGAGAATACATGTAGTATGTGCCCTCCATCCAATTTTTCTTATTACAACATTAGTGTAATTATTACAGATCTGTCCATGCTTCCTTATGCTGTGAATATGAACATCTATGCCCTTGAAATTAAAGCCATGACAAACAGGAATTGGCCCTTTCATAGGCCTAAGCAATTGATCCTCCCTCAAACTAAGGTAATTTGTCAAGGTAAGGGATGGAGTCCTTCCAAGTGCACACACTTTACAGGCCTTTCATTTTGCTGGAGTGAATTAACTGTGAAGAAAAATGTAGTCAACTAAAGTAATTGGGTCTGTGCAATTTTGTGTGAATAAATACTTCCTGTCGAAGAATAAGCACTGATACTTTTTCTTTCACAGCATATAAAGGTGGTGAAATTATTATATCCATTTCCTTGAGCATGCAGTTACAATACTGATTTTTTTGTTTTCTACCAAACTATTGTTCAAATCTATTATGAAACAATAATTCCTTTGAAGAAATGGACTACATAAACCAGCAGGTTTTTCCAGTGTGAGATTTGCACTGAAAATACTGGTTAACACAAAAGCTCTGAAAAAAGTGGGGGTGAGGAGCACTTTGCCTGAAGAGAGCTGAGAACACCATGACACAGAGTTCCTTTATGTTTTCACCTGGCTTTAAATAACATGCCTTTGCTCATTTTATTTTTTTTCTGCATGTGAGCACAACAAATTAGGCAATACACAGAAAATATGAACCTTGCCCCAAATATTGTGCAGCTCTGAAGAGAAATATCAAATATATATTCATAATACTAATTTTCCATTAAAGTTGATGCTTTAGTTGCTAAAATACATCTATGTTATTATTAAGACCATAACATTATTGTTAAGACTACTGTTGTGATATCTATATTGCTAACAATGTCCATGTCCATACTTTACTATTCCAGAGGTTGTTGCAGAGCAATATAGCAAATATCTCAATGCTATTTAGCAAATGAAGGCAAAATGCATGATTCTATATGCGTTTTCCAAATGTAAATGTTCAATGTGCTTAATACTGGCAAGATGGTAATGTAGTTTTTCAACAATGAAATTTTTTCTTACTTCATAACTGGTGAAGTCCAAGGCACATAACATTTCCCCTCCAAAAGAGGATATGCAAAGAAATTAGTCAGATATCACATTACAATCAAAGACATCAAGCTATTGTAAAACATTAAACTTTATTCTTTTAAAAGAGAAGGACAGCATAGACAACAAGACAGAAGCACAAGATCATGTGGACAAGGGGGATGCGAGAACCTCAACTCATATAAGCTACTGTAATTTTTTTCTGATCACCTGGACTGAAAATCTCAGGATAATAGATCTTGCGTCAGCATTTTGTGGCTTTTGCTCTAATATAGGAAGCAGAGGAGAGGCAGAATGGGGTTTTTTTACTGTAGCTTCACAGTTCCTTAAAGAGCACCAGAAAAACCCCCAAAACATTCCAGCTGTTGTCTTCCTCTGTAAATATAGCCTCATTCAATAAGGGGAACCACTTAACTGTTTTCTGCTCTTTGCTTTGTCAAGAAACACAGAAAAGATTTTATGTTAAGTTAAAATCAGCTCTTACTTTTAAGTCTTCCTCCCTTTCACTTTGGTTGGTTTATCATTGCTGATTTTAATATCAGTAATTGCACTATTCCATAAAAAAAAAAAATAGAGACTACTTTTCACAAAGCCTTTTA
>VXBU01015383.1:61156-75854 GCA_013400315.1 Bombycilla garrulus
TCCTCTTAGAGCGAGTGTATTTTTCATTTACTGGTATACCTGCTTGATCTTCCCTACCAAACTTTCTTTACCTCTTTCTTTTCTGCATTTCAAAGTGCAGCAAACAGTACCACTGATCAGCTGGTACATAAAATATATAGAAAATTCTCTAAATTTTAATACAAAANTATTATTCCAATGGCCTGAGTCACATTTCATTGATGCACAGGTTTTCCTCTTTCTTTCCAAAAAAGGAAGATCATTCTGTCAGCAGTGTTCATTAAAATATATCTGATGAAATTATCTCAAATAGTGTTTATTTTATTATTCAATCTCAGCCTATTGAAATTAATATTTTTTTATTTATTTATTCAAGGCACTCAAACCTCACCATGAATTATTCATTACCTGAAGTGGAAATTAAAACGTTATTTTTTTTTCCCTCGTCTATAACTCAACAGTCACATGGTCTAAATGGGTTCAAATCTCAATCAGTTTAAGTATGAGCAATTTCAATCTGCTTATAAATTGAGATCAGGCTTTCTATCCTACAATCTAGAGGTAATATTATTTCATAATTATTGTCCATGATAGCAAATCAGATAAGCCTCAAAGTGCCATTTCCATTAAAATTAGTTAAGACCCACAGTTCTAAATATTAAACTTTCAGAATAGTTTTTAGTTTTCTCCTTTGTTTCCTTTTTCTTCCCCCGGTCTTCTCTTCTTTTTTTTCTTTTTCTATGTCATGTTTGCAAGGTGAACAGAGTAACAGATATTAAAAAGGAAAGGTAAAACACTAAACCTTTGAAAAAAAGAAGCGTGTTGGCTGATTTTGTTAAACATAAGTTTCACCAGGGAAAGGAGGTTTGTTTTTCTCAGTTTTTATTGATAAAACTATTTGATTCCTTAAAAACCAACCATCTTTTCAGAATCATTTTATTATAACTATCAATGTCCCTATTTGTCTTGTATCTTGGAAAAAAGGGTTGTGGATACCCTCAGACAGAGGCACTTTTAAGAGTGCCTTTGTACACGTTGGCAGGCACAGAAGAACATTTATTATTAGAAGCATGGGCACAGCATCTCACGTATAAGTATATAAGAGTTTATCATGAATGCAGGGGAGAGCACACATTATTTTCATCAAAGCTATATGAGCGACCTTGTACTGATTTGCTGTAGCGTGTTTAACTTGTGAACAGAAATCCACATCTACAGCAGATGCTCTTGGGGGTAAAAGGACTGTTTATATACATTTACACACATTTACACATCCATTAAAAGAGAAGCTGCTTCCACATGATGAGATATGATTTGTCTTGTGAAACCAGAAAAGTTGTGAGTAGAATAATCATGGAGTTTTCACTTTACTGTTTTTTTTCTAGATATATAGACAAAAAAATTTAATTGAATTTTTAAAATGTAACACTAGTGGGTTTTTTTTTCTATTTTGATTGTAATAACATCAAGATGACTATTTGTAAGGATGAACTTCATTAAAAGAAGTTGCAACTTCATTATTTTTTGAACTTCATTATTTTTAGAAGGGCTATTTAGGTCCCTGTTATGGACCACGCATTTTGTACTAGACCAGGCTGTTCAGATCTCCACCCAATCTAGCTTTAAACACTTCCAGGGATGTGGCATCCAGAACTTCTCTGAGCAACAGGTTCCTGTACCTCCCCACTTTCACAGTAAAGAATTCTTTCCCTAATACCTAATTTTAACCTATACTCTTGCTTCATATAAGAGGGTAATGGCTTAAACATTGTTAAGATCGCTGAAGGACTTTGCTGATTATGGCAAAATTGTATAAAGAAGCTGTGACCACTGAAGCCCACAGACTCTTTTGCTGAGGCCAGGTTGCACATAGTCCCCCTCAGCTGAGGGGGAAGAAAGTGAGTTTTTGAGGATGTGATCGCATAACCTCTGATTAGCTTAAGACAGAGTAAACAACCATCTTCAGTTACACAAACTATCTTGGTGGCAAAATCTTCCCCCCCTCCCTGTGAAGACCACATATATTTACATGAGAGACAGTTGAGGAGGTGTCAAAAACCAATCTAAGACAGCCAAAGCACCACCCAGACTGATTCCTGAGGCCTTGCATCAGATGGACTGCACGTGATCCAAGTGTTGCAACAGATCCAGAGTCTATTATAAGGGACTGTAATAATTTCCCCCACACACTGCAGGGGAGGTATCTGGGTGCTCCTAACTGTCCTGAACCTCAGTACTGAGAACAGAAGAAGAGAACTAAATGGACTCCATCAGAATCCATATTTTTTTACTTTACCTCTCTGTCACTCTTTCCCTCTTTGCCCCCTGCTTTATATTTCCTTCTTTCTATCTCTCTCTCTCTCTCTTTCTCCCTCATATTTACTGGTAGTAAAATCCATACTATTGACTTCAGTATATGACCTCATTTGCCCTTAATTTGGGCACAGAAATTCCTCTAATAGTTGTAATAACCTGATCTTAACACTGACTGTATTTTTTTTCCTTTGAAAACAGACTGTCAGTGGCTGTCTGGAGTCAAAGCCTTTTTAAGTCAGAGTATTACTGATCCCACTTGCTACTGCTTGACAAGTTTTCCATGCTAGTACTGCTGAAAGCTGTTTGAGAGCTTCCACTGGGTTTTCCAGTAGCTTCATTACAGTAATTGGAATCAGGAGCTATTTATTGCTGCCCATATCGATTTTGCATAATGTACAGATAAATGATACTGCTGGAGAAAGTTGTTCCCTGGCAAATCAATTGAACTGTGCAACAAAAAGTCGTCTGACATTGCACTTTTAAATGCTGGGCTATTGGTATTCAGACTGCATATAACCTCATGATATTGTAATGGTTTTGGATGCCCAAATCATCCCAGGCTGATTAATATAATTTCCTTTACCAGTCACTTCATGTGAGGATTAGATATTACACATTAATTTTTTTCACACACCAATTGCAATTTTTGCAAATGTGAATAAACTGAAATGGTTGAAGTAATAGCTCGGTTATCAAGTACTGGAATTGGGACATCAGCAGTATTTCGGAACCACAGTGCTGTCCTGTATGTCATTCTGGTGACCAAAATAATATGTAAAAAATACTAAGAGATAAGAGTGATTTGGTGCTTTTACAATGGAGTCAGTCAGTGTTTCACCATCCTACTCAAGCTGACCATGAAGTCCATCTTGCCCTCTTTCACAGTAACACTAGTATTGAGGGCAAACCTTCTGAGATGAGCACAAAACCATGAGTCTACTTTAGGCAAATTATTTGTGCCTTTGATTACTTCAGTGATTATGCAGAATGAGAGGAAAAAATGGTGTGGAAAAAGAGAAGAAAGGTTAAATATTTTACTAAAATAAGACTGACTTAATGTCTCAGGAAGAGGTTTTCTCACTCTGATTAGGTCCTAAGGATGAAATTTGTCAATTGCCATTTCAGGAAAGATAAATGAGATACATTATGAGATACAATATGACTTCACTTGTTCCTGAATGAGTCTATCCATGCCATACCCAGTTATTTCTGTTTATTCTTGATTCATTGCATCCTGGATATGACCCTGTAAAATAATTTTATTTTTCTAAAATTCATCAATTTTTCTTAATGTTTTGACATTATTCTGCAATCTCTTTTGGGCTTCTGTGCAGGCAGAAATCCCTTGATCTTTTGCATGAATACTGTTCATTTATTTTTCTTGTTTGCAACCAGGAACCCCTTAAAACTTTCATTATGTAAATTTGTAAAGATTCATTTAAAGTTATTAATCAGTCTGAGTTTTATTTTAGAATTTTCCACAGAAACAGTTTATTCTAGACTGGTGAGGCAAACTGGGCTGAGTGGGATTTCTTCTTCATGGCTTTCTATGACCTATATAGGCCAGAGCAATATGTTTAAACACCAACTGGGGTAAAATGGAATTTTGTTAATTTCTAACAAAATATTTATAGTTTTCTCAGACTTATCAAACCAAAAATTCATATTTTCAGTCCACTACAGCTGCATTCTTATTCTAGAGTTTCTCAGACTTCTAAAAACTAGTGGCTGCTATTGCTTCTTCTTTCTTCTTTCTTCTTTCTTCTTTCTTCTTTCTTCTTTCTTCTTTCTTCTTTCTTCTTTCTTTTCTTCTTTCTTCTTATTTACAGCTAAAGAAGTAAATTATTGTTTATTTCCTAACAGAAAAATCACTTTCAAAATGTTACCTGAAGGAGAGAGTAGGGGGTAGGGGTGTAAGGTTTCTTTTTCTGTGATAGCCTCATGGCTGGAGCACTCCCCGAGAGATGGTGAGTGCTTGATTCCCTTTTCTTCCTGTGAAGTTCAGTTCACGCACACAGATATCCTCAGAGGCCAAACAGGGAAGTCCTGTGCCTGCCATCATCATTCTGACAGTATACCTTGAGGACGTTGCAGTGGAAGTAGAGAAAGACTTTAACTCCTGATTCAAGTACTTTCACAAATAAATATTTAGATATAAAACAAAGATGTCAGAATACTTAGGTGCAATAAAATACAAAGAAAGGGCCACTGTGTACTGAAGTGTCTCTTTAAAAGAGAAAAGCATGAGAGCTTTACCTAGATTAAAACATGCCCATGTAGTATTATCTGTCCCAAGGAACTGACAAAAGTAATTGAGTTGAATCTATTTATTTCAACATCTAATTGCTAATTCCAGCTAAGGTTGGAAAGGAATAAGAAAATATCCCCTAAGACTACCATCCCACATTTAGGGGTCTTCAAAGCAGTGCTTGGCACATGGCTGAGTGGCACCTGGAAATCTTGCAGACCTTCCAACCAGTGCCACAGGGAAGAGCTCAGGGGACAATGACAGCAATTAATTTCTTTGCGATCTAATATTCACACTGCAGTCAGCTATGGTTATGTTTTGGTTTGATGGTTGTTTGGGTTTTTTTCTATTCATTTTATGTTCTATTTACCAACTGTGGTGTCAGAACATATCCTGCGTAGCTGACATTAAAATTATTTGTCCTGGGATTTGAACTGGCAAGGCCTAGAATCTGGGCCTGAAACACCTACAATGTATACTCTTTGCCCAACAAATAGTAACAGATGCTCATCTGCAATAAAATAACTAGACCATTACATTATATAAAATATATTGAACAGCACAAAATATGAGAATTGTTCAGACCTTTATTAGGCCAGCTACCTTCTCTATGCAAAATATGTATACTCAGGAATGAAATTTTATTTAGAAGAAATATTTAAGTTATTGGGTAACTCGATTCTTTCCATTTCTACACTTTTTAGCCTATCATTTGCCTTAAACTCATTTAATGTTAGTTTAATCTCCATGATACTTGCTAATGCAGTATTGTCTTACAAATAAACTACTCCATGTTCAGAGACTTTTAAACCAACTTTTCCAAAATTTTTGTCCTAAAATCAGATAACTAACACATGGGTTTGAGGAGTTATTGACCCATTTCAATATTTTCTGAATGCCTATAATGTGTTATTCAAGTCAATTAGAATTTCTGACATTCATCTACCGAAAAATTCAGGATATATTTTGTAGTGAAGAGTCAAGGAAATTTCCCTTTTTTACATGACAACAGTTGCTACCAAATATGTTCCCCTTGGGATATCATAAGGCTTTGTTCCTTGCCTAAGCCTTGTAAGTAAATATAGCATTTAAACCAGGTATATAAATAAAAAATACATAAAAATGCACATTTTTTGTTTCTTTTTGTGTGCAATTTAATTATACTGATCTTCAAATGTCACAAGATTTCCCCCAGAACCAGATTACCAACAAGCTTTTAGGTTTTTTTGGTTTGGTTTTCTTCGTATATTACCAGAGAAGCAAGTTTAACATAACAGACCTATTTCACCTTTTTGGGTAGTTCTAAAACAAATTCAGTATGCCACAGGAAAAAAATCATAGAGGTGAAAGAAAATACAAATGCTAACACAGCAGAGTTAGATCTCAGGCAAGATGTCTTACAAGTCCTTACTCAGTTACCCCAGGAAGTTTTGTTATGATTGATAGGACTGTCAGGCCTGAGGAAAAAAATCAGTGCAACCTCACTAGGCATTAAACTTAATGAAAGACAGAACATTGTTTCATCAGAGCACAGGCATTTCTAGAGTCTGTCAACTTTGTAGTTGAAGCCACAGGTGATTCCTTACAGTTCACAAGGTGAATTAACAAACTCAGCTTAACTCTGTTAGTTTCAAGTGAGAGTAGATTTTGAAAGCTAGGAGAATTATTTTCACATGCAACAATACCCAGATAATCCAATGCTTTATTTTATCTAGTGTAAACTGTAAACTGGCCTGACCCTTTTGGTTAGTTCTTCTAAAAACAGCAAACTGCAACGTTCCTCTGTACCTTACACTACTGATGTGCAACACAATCACAATCAGAAAGCAGCACACAATCAGGAGTCAGAAAAGGAGACAGGTCATGTAGTGCTCTGAATGCCTTTGCAGCTCTGTGAAAGCTTTCTTTAAATATATATTAGATACCAGAAGATATATTTCCTTCTTTCTTTTTTTTGGTGTGTTTTTTGTGTTGGTTTGGTTTTGGTGGGTTTTGGTTTTGTTTTTTATTTTTCTTTGCTTGTTTNAATCTATTCAATTTTTTATATAATATCTATCACATCTTCTGCACTGAGAGAATTTAAAGGAAATACAGGCTTTGGATATTTTTTCAGAAAATGTCCTGACTTTTTAGAGAAAAAGTGGGATAAAGGAGAAGACTTAACACATATCTCCAAGGCAGGGAACAGGCACTATAGGAGGATGGACTATATAGTAATCTAGCCCATATGGAGAAAGGAACTCATGTTGTTCTGAAAGAAATAATGAACTGCCTGACTATTTAGCCCAGATTTTCTTTGGATGTCCTCTGCAGCACTCCCTGTTGTCAGATGGTAGGAGCTCTGCAGTGCAGTGGTGAGAAGGATACTCTTCATACATGAGCTTCTTTTATTCCACACTGCAGATGTCATGAATGTTTGCTCTTCAAACCAGAAAAACAGAATAATGGGATTTAACGAAAGAATTTTCTTGATATCCATTCAACGTAGGCCAGCATCAAGACTACATCTTGAAAACCTTTCCTCATCATAAAAGAATTTGTAGCAGGGATGTAAAATTAGTTATGTGTGTTGATCTCTCCAAAGATCTCCTTTAGAAGACTGAACCATTTTCTTCTCTGTTTTTAACAAGGAAAGCTAGCAAATTAAGTAATAATTCATAACAGAAATACAGTGAAATAAATCTCAGGCTCAATGAAAGCAAAACTCACAAAAAAGTAGCTAATATAGAAGTACTTAAGCAAAGATAGAAGAATAAAAGGTTGGGAAAAAAGGGAAAGAAAACTTTCAAGTTAAAACTGAAATTACCATATCACAAGTGCATTTCTATCTGAGTGTTTAACATGCATTTTAAGTCTGCAAAAAAGAAGGCTAGGTTTCAGAAGAGCCTTGGTAATCTCAAGAATTACACACAAACTAACTATACTGCAGCAAATCATTCAAATATCAAAATCCATACATGACTCTGTCAAATCTTAAAACAAATTAAAGATTTTATTCACAATGCAGAATGAAGCAATAAAACATGATTCTCCTGCTTCTAAGTCAAATATGTCTTTTGCAGTTTTTACTGCATAACATCTAACGCAAAACATACACTTTAGCATTACCCACCTCAGGATGCTCAATAGGATCTCGCCTGCTGATTTTCCATATAGGAATACCAGGTCTTCAGAAAAAACTGCAGGTATAAGACAACAGATCATTAAAAACAACATTTTAGAGTTTGAATTTCTGCTTGAAATAGTTGATAGAAGAAGAAATAAGCACCAAAATTATCAAAAGGTAATTCTAAGAAGCTGAACTAACTTGCTTTAAAGTTAGGGGAAAATAAATAGGTTTTAACACTTTGCTTTGCTTTCAAGAGACTGCAACACTACTGCCACACACTGTCAAGGTGACATGAAGTAAATCATCAGTGAATAGAAGAAGCTTCTGAGAATTTTTTTTTCTCCTCTCTCCCCCTCTTCTACTGAAGAAGGAAGAATAACAGAGTAGAAGTACTTTAGGCCAGTTTAAGAATTCTGTGTGCAATTCTAGAGTAATAATATCCATGTTTCTGCTCTAGTCAATGCACTAACCCCATGCTATTTCCTCTCACTTTGTTTTTTGTGTTTCAGAAACCATTCCTCCCTAGCCTTTTGCTATGAGCCAGACAGGGGTGACTCATATGTTCTGGGATTTAAAAGGCACATTTTGTAAGCACAGTTAGTGAGTCTTACCTACCAAGAATAAAGCTTCCCTAAGTTTCTTCAGAGATGAGCTGTCCAGTGTCGCTTAATACCCCGACTTCAAGGATAGAATTGGTATTTACAAGTGTTTAATCTTTTCTGTTTGTTTGTCTGTTTGAAATTCTTTGTTTTGAACTTCTTGAACTTCTGAACTTATGTTAAAGTGAAATAGCTGCATTGGGCCTGACACCAACTCTACAGAAGGAGGAAAACTAGGAGGAGGTCAATGCCATAGCTATAAATGGCACTCAGGATGTGAAAAAATAAATATATAGTTATTCACTTTTATTGACACTGTGAGGAAGTATGTTTTAAGGCATTGAACACCATGGTGCCTGTACATTGTTTCCGTAACTAGACAATTAGGTAATTGCCCTTTACTGCTAGCTCAGAAGAAGACATAAGAATTTCCCTTAATGCAATATCAAGAAAGAGAAAACATTGGGCCCGACCCAGGATTTTTAACATCCTCTGTCCTGAGCCTTGAAACTCCTCTAAACATGAACAGAAATCTTTCTTGTTATGCATTGTTGTGTAGCTCTAAAAATGTGTTAGCTGAGATAGTTGGAATATAATCTCTTCTGGGCACACAGAATTTTACCCCGTGTAAGTCGGCACCCACTTCAGAGTATGCAAATGGGTTGTGTGAGAGAAGAAACATGCAAGCCTGAGTACAATATAAAGGGGACCACAAAAAAGCATCACTTGGTAAAGCAGCACAGAAAGGAAAGCCTTTTATAGGATCAAAACCAATATATGTTTGCAGTGGTAAAAAGGTAAAGTAACTCAAAGCTCCACTTTAGGACAATATTGCCACAAATTTATATTTCAGTTAAATTGCTGAAAGACATATGAAATCTTATCCACTTCCTTCTACAATGAGGAAGAACTTCTATCTTGAACAGAATGATTGCGACATCATTAAAATTATTAAGACTATTATTGTTCACCATGACTTATGTGGAGGATTCTTTCTAACACTTTTGTATGCGTCTATTCCTATTAAAGAGAAATATGTTCTTGTACTAGTTCAGGGGAAGAAGTGCAAAGAAATATTATGTATATCACCTGGTATTTTTAGGATAAAGTCAGTGCAGCTTTTTTTCTCTTGCTTATCTGAGATCCTTTTCTCTTCAAAGCTGACCTGAATGCTAAGTTCAGCAATGGGAAAAGTTCAGGAACAGTACATGTTTCCTTAATTGAACTCTGGTGAGTAGTTACAGCTCACTGCAAAAGCAATTATTTACTCACTTATTTTTCTATTTATTTTTCTCAAGTAATCTTTTTTTTAGGAACTTCTAAAGATTGCTTTGTCCCAGAAAAGCTGCTTCTGTGCAGTAGCTTCTGCAAAGATGCTGCCATACAGAAATCAGAAAATGATAATACTTTACTCCCTTGGCTTAACATCCTCTGGAAATCCAGAAATGGAAGAGATGCCAACAGAGGAGAACACCAGCATTACTCTCAGTGGCAATCTCATTCCTTTGGACGCCACATGGGAAGATGCTACTGTTGAAACATATTTTTTGCATATGAGAAGTATTTGGTCATGTCCATCCAATTTCTCCTGTCTTTCATAAGCAGCTTTACAAAGGGAGCAGGTAAGTTGCCTTTCTGTTGGTAGAGAAAAAGCCCACTGAACTGGCACATAAGCCCATGCTGGGACTCAGTGTTACTGCATAAATGCTGAATGACTCCACTTCAAAGTCTGAGCATACTGGACCTCATTTTAGTGAGAAAGACAGCATTTTTGGTGCCCATTTACATTACTTTGAAACAGTATTTTGTGATTTTCCTTGTAAGTTCAGGCATTACTGCATCATCTCTTCAGTGTCAGGATGAATCCAGTTGACTTTAGTACCACCCAGCTGGAAACCTGACATAGCAAACTACGTAAACTGCCCTTGTTCAGGTTTAGATTTGGATTCATCATGGCATTTCTAAGTTTAAAAATGTATGTCAAACATGTAATAATAACACAAAATCTAACCATCAGTTAACATTTTGACAATGCCTCCAGTGTGAGAATTAATACAGTTAAATTGAGTATGCTAACAAAAGCCAAGAGAAGGGGAAAAAAATTAGCAAAGAAAATGCTGCCTTATGGAGATTCTTCATTCTACTGTGACACAAAGAAATTTAGGGCTTTGGATTAGAGATGAGAGTACAAAGTACATTTTTTTTATATGCTATTGCAAAACTCACAAATAGTCCTGGGCTTTTGCACAGTAATGGGAGAAATATTTATGAAATGCCAAGTATGTTCACATAAAAAATGTCACAGGACTTTTGTGAACCAATGATACTCCATATTATTGTATTATTGCCTGATTTTTTTAGCCAGCATTTAAACATTCTTAAACCATGTCTATTAATGGTAAAAAAACCCCATGATCTTAAATTTTGAGCGATGCAAAATGTCACAATGAAAATTAAGGAAATCCTTTGTCTCTGAGCATTAACTCTCCTGAGAATACAATTAAATTCTCTGAAAAGAGGAGCCAATACCTTCTTCAGATGTAGTGTAAAACATATTTAAGCTTAGTTTTTAATGTCAACAGCTTTGGAAGTATGAAGTCCCATCAAACAAAACTCTCTAATAATTCCATTTTCCTCTCCCACAGTAAAGACACTTACTAACACAGCTGTGCCTTATTCTCTCACCTAAAAGACATAGGATGCCATCATATATATTGGACTTCTCCAAGCAGCCTGACTACAGCATCTCAGCATCACATCAAAGAAAGCATCTAAGAAAAAGACAAAAACAAACAAACAAACAAATTTTTAAAAAGTGATTTTTTTACCTTCTTACCCTGTGTGGAATCCTTGCTGAAGTGAGATTTACCAGATGTGGTACATTTCAGGGGCTGTAAATTTATGGCAGTGTTTTCCAACAATTTCAGTGTATGTTAATACTTCAAAATTTTTAAATTATGTCAGTTTCTTCACCTAAGATAATTCACCCATATAATTACAACACACACTCCATGAAAAATAAGGCTTTTTAATACAGCATGTGTTTTACGCCTATTTAAAATAACATATTCCCAAGATGACCTGGCATGCATATGAAAATTTTCTACAACTGATTTGATTTTAAGCACACCTTTCCATAGTTATTTGCTGATTACTCTTAGTTTCACCACAGACTTTTAAAACAATCTTTAGTTTTAGATTGCACTCTTGAGCTTGCACTCTTTTCCTTCCTTGTTAAAGTTTTCAGTACATTTTCCTCACTATAGTATTGCTGGCACTAACTGCCATCAATTTCTTTATCCTTAGGGCCTTGCCATGCACACTGCTAATAATTCAACCAGTATGGCTTGATAAGAAAACACTGCGAGCAAATAATAGAGCACTGCAGAAGGATGCCACAGACATTAAAATTACAACTTGTAAACAAATCCACAAGACAAGTATTCCTGCCTTTTTTCTGTTTCCTTCTGGTATTTTAGGAAATGAGAAGTGGAAGGAATACTAGCAGAAATAGTGTTTTAATCACATATTATATTTGCCATAATCTGAAATTTGTGTTTGTTATCATGGTTATTTACATACAGTCTGATAACAGAATGGAAACAAAAAAATGTGAGTTATGTGCCCAATGAAGACTATGTAACCCAGCTCAGATACTTGCAACTCTCTCCTCTCATTTGGTTTACAATTTACATCTTAATCTCCCACAGGTAATGCAGCCAAAAAATGTGATTTGAAAAGAATCCCTAAAGATATTCTCTGCTATCAAAAGCCATTTCTTTACTCTTTCTATTAGCTGTCTGTAATAAACTAACCAAAAAGAGGGGATTGAATGCCTCGGTCCCAAAAGGATAAGTTAGGACACCCTTTTCCTATAATAAGGCAAAATGAACACACAGTGAGATCACTTATAAAACCTTCAGCTCTCCTCATTGTGGTGGTGACAGCATATATCTGAAGTAGTCCCAAGACAATTTCTTTTTTATCCTTATTTTCAGCTAATCACAGGGAAAAGTTTCTGGGCATTAATTTTAAAATGCTGCAGTAACTCCATAAGAGTAAACATGCACTTTAGAAGGACACAGGAAATATTTTTTCCTTTCCATAGAAAAAGTTGAGTTGGAAAACCACTGAATTTTCATATATTTTTCTCCAGAAATTGTAATACTTTAGCTTCAAATTACTACCATTAACACCTCCAGCTCCTTTCTCTGGACAGGCCCTTGTGGTATCTGCTGCTGCTCAGTGTTTCTGCTCTCTTGGATAGGAAAGTGACACACCAGAAACAGTGAAGTTTTGTCCTTAGACAAGGGTACACTGAGGCATAGCAGGCCTCTGTTACATAGGTGTCCACATGACTGCATGAGGGTCTATCTCAGGGATTTTTTTTTTCCCTTTAAGAATGAAAAATGAAGTTATTTACAGAACTGTAATAAAAAAAACAAAACAAAACAAAACAAAAATAACATCAAACAAATAAATAGATCATTTTACTCTATCCTATATTACCCAGCCCTAATCAGTTTGGAACCTCCCTGGATTGCAGGGAAATAACCTGAATCACCATGGTCTTTTCTGCTGGATTGGGAATCCCTACTCCAGTTCCAGGAGCCCCTCCACTGCCTCTTCCTACTTTAACCTTGGTATCTGCAGGGCTTTTTTGTTCATATATTCACATTCCTTTCTTAAAGATTCTGTGTAGCGCGTTCTTACCCTCTCCTACATACGCTACCACAGAGGCACTGCCACCAGCAGCAGTCCCTGCCTCAGCTGTGTCCAGTGGCATGTCCATCCTGGAGCCATTTCAAACTGCCATTGGCCACTACAGAGGCAGCTCCTGGTGTCTTACAGGACCCACCCCCATTATTACCCCATCACATCCCAAAAAATCCTTTTCCATGTAAACCAATATTACATCTCTGAATTAATTGAAAACCAGCTCTTGCCCCATTCTACATTCTGGCTATGGATTTACAAAAGTCAGGTGCAAAAAAGGTGTCAAAAGTCATAAAATGAGAGCAGAATATCACATCTGGGAATAGAGACGCTACCAAACCCAAATATTTGGGGAAATACTTTGCGTCTTCCTCTCAAAAACATTCCCGAGATCTCTAAGATGAAAAACTCACAGAATAAAAAAATCATGTTACTATTTTTTTTTTCTATTGGCAAGTATGCTTTGAGTAAATAAAAAATGTTCTGCTTACGATTTTTCTACTTACTCAACATGATTTGCTTAAAATCTTTCCCATTATATATTTATGTATCTGTCATTTCTTTTTTTTCCTGCTCCTTTGCCAGTTGTCAGTGTTATATTAAGCTAATGGTGTGAAAATTTCTGGATAATTAGCTTTGGGCAACATCACATTCACCGCTGAGTGATGTAAGGAGGCTTCAAAAAAAGAAGGAAGAAACACGGAGATATTCAGGGTTTCTGCAAAGGAGATATTTGGACTGCTCTCCTTGAGGCAAGGGAAGCTGGGCTGAAGGCTGTGAAACTTTCTGATTCAAAAATGGCAAAAAGGAGTTGGTGGATTTGGGCTGCTTGTATCCAGATTTTCTCTTATAGAGAGGATTGGATGCATTGTGTGGGGACTGGGTTCTTGGTTACCTTTTATGTCTGGTTACTTAAAACCCGTGTTACGCAGCAAAGTGAACAGCCATGCAAAGAGGACTCTGTTAGCATTCTTCTTGTCCTCAGTACTGCATGTTATAAATTCTCACCAACATAGGCACAAATGCATTCTGTGGATTACACAGCCATGAGATTGGGACACAGGATGGTTTATATCTAGAGTTGTATACTTAGGAGAGGTTTATATGAGCATGTATAAACCGCTCATGTGTAAAATCTGTGCTGCTGTTACTCTATCAAACTTTAGAAAAGACTGCAATAGAAAATTTTTTCTTTATATCCTTAATTGTGAATAAATTTCTTTCAATGCAAATTTCCTTGCTAATTTTAATAATACCCTGTCTTGATTTTGAAAGACAGGTGCCTGCCAAGGAAGGCAGGAGCTTCTCTTGTAATAGAAAATGTAAACCCTCTCCCTCCAAATTACTATAATTTCTAAAATTAAAGGGGCCCTCAGGCAAAGATATGAGGATAGGAATAAGAGTTCTTTAATATGTATAAACAAAATAAAGTAAAACAAACCCAACAAACTACAATCTAATAGGAAAATTAGAACAAGATGCAGTATTAAACAAAAACCAAAACCTGACAGTTAGAATACAACCTGACACCCTGTCAGTCAGGGTGTTGGTAGCAGTCCAGTCCAAATGGTGGCTCCAGTAGTCCCCCTGGAGTGACAGATGGTTCTGTTGAAGCAGAGATCCTGTAGAAGGGCAGAGTTTTCCTCCAATGGTCAGGGGCAATGTAGAAGGGTCTGATCTTTCCTCTGAGAATCCAGTGGGAGAGAAGGCTGCTCCTCTGGGAATCCAGTA
>VXBU01015383.1:75985-90610 GCA_013400315.1 Bombycilla garrulus
ATATTTAACACACTTTTCAGTAAGAAGTGGACACACGTTAATAATTTTGCCATTGTTTGAAAGATCTGTTGAAAATAAACAGAATATGTGAAATAAGTGTCAATTCAGGTAACTCTGCCTATTTTTATTCCTATGCAATTTCCCTAATATCAGTTGTATAGCTGCACTATGTTTGTTTCTCAGTTTCTGCATTCCTGGTGCTTAATCTCTATCTGTAATCATGAAGTCTTCCTCTGCAGCAAGAAAACACATTGTGGAAAATGTAAGGCTATGGTTTAAAGGAAAGGACAAAAAATATACTTTACAAAAGAGCTGCTTTTAATAGGAAAAGAAAATAGTTGTTAATAACACAGCTGAAAGACAAAAATCTCTAAAGAGTATTCAGATACAGTTCAAAACCTTCAAAAAACAAGTAATTCTACTGTGAGTGGATGATTTCTATTGATCTACTCTGGGTGTTCCTTATAACGATGGAGATGGGTACAGGCTTCACTGTTTGTATTAAATAAAATTGGTCTTCAATTTCTGCAGGAGGATTTTGCACTAAAAGCAAAAAATCTTTTTACTATGTCCTAGAAAAAGAACAGACTTTCTAACATTTTTAACTCTGTTTTTTTGACTGTGTCTTTAATGATTTGCACTGTAACATTTTGAACCTGTATCCCTTGCTCAGCCATGACCTGCCCAGTGCTTCTGTGATTGATCTCCTTGCCTCTCCAAATACAGGTCTTCCACAGACTTTTGAAGACCAAAAGAGAAAGAAAACAGTAGAGCACCTCAGGGTTGGGGGGAGCACTCCAGAAGTCAGTGGCATTTCTCACATACATACATAGTCTGGCATCCCTGAAAATTCAGAGGAGTGTTTTAGCAGTAATATGAATATGAATTTAGAGCCAAAAAGATCACCTCCTTGACATTCTCTGTGAAAACTCCGGTGAAAGAGAAATTTCAGTGCCTATAGAGGCAAGCGCTTCTGTGAGACCATAGCAGTAACTGCAAAATGGTTTCATTAGCGCTGTGAGGCCCGTTCACACACCTGCTTTGGAATCCACCTTTGAGCAGGGGCACAGTCAGCCTGGCCTAGGTTTAACACAGCTTAGAGGAAATGCCTCTGTTTACCACACGAAATCTTCTTCAAAATGACTTTGTAAGAGGTACTGAGAGCATGTTTGCGAATATTGGAACGGGACAAAAATGAAAAAAGCAAGCTTCAATGGGGCTTGCTAAATATGCAAAATGTACAGACACAGCAGTTCTAGATAACTCATCATTCAATATTCGTAATGCATCACCTGCTCACTTAAGACACTTTTTTGGCTGAGCACTCCACTGAACTGGGATTGTGGGTTCATACTAGGTCACAGCAGCTCTTATGCTTCCTCCTCAACCCTTCCTGAGTTTAACAGGAACAGACTCTCTCTTTACCTAAACTAGATCTGGTCTCAGAGTGTAAAAGGTACCGGTGAGCCCTACCTTGCAATTCAACTGTGGTTCCTTCGGAGCTTATTCTTGTTCTTGATCTGACAACTCCTGTCAGTAATGACAAGGGTGGCACTTTTCCCCAAGATAAGACCTTCAACATAGACAAAAGTGCTAATTTTTGATATCTGAATCATATACTTTCTCTGTTGGCTAGTCCATTATGAGAACGTAAAATAAGTAACTCCATGACATGACATCTTTCTTGTGGATCTTCTCCTCCATTTATGGTACATCTATTTTCTCATACATATCTATAGGACCAAGAGTTTCCTGTCTCATTATGTATGTAATTCAGTGAGAAAGTTTGACTTTTCTTTCAGTGTCTTTCTTCATTAATCAGATCAGAAAACAGAAGACTCTTAGGCAGGTAGAAAATCAAATTAATTTTGAAGGGTTTATGTTAAGGACTTTTTCAGAAAGTAACTTCTCAGAGGATAATCTGCTACACAAAGGCTTTAGAGCATCTCCATATAAAAGCAAACTGAAAGTTAAAAAAAAAAAACAAACAAAAAACCCCTCAAACCAAAACAAAAAGAATTCCCTAATGTAACCTTGAGTTTACTGAATCAGATAAAATTGTGTTGTTGAAGGATGCTTTGACAAATTAAATGAGAAAGTGGTATCTTCCTTTTCAATTCCAGGACCTCTAGATCTACCTCTGTATATACAGTATATATTTGATTATTTGCACTGAAATATTTCATGCAAAGGTTAACAATGAATCTATAAAAAATTCTGGAATAAACTTCACAAGCCTGCCTAAGTATTTTCCATGATCAGTCCTTTCTTTGGTTAGTATCTTGTCTCATTTGCTGCTGGCTTTCCATTGTTCACGTGTTTTTAAAGATTTTTTCTCCCAAGTTGTCTTCCTCAACTACATTTTTAATATTGTCAGGGAAACATGATTCTGTGCTTGTTCACCTTTCCACAAACATCTGTCCCTGTAAGCCCAGATACATCATAGCTTTAAAGATCATGGTCTTGTCAGACAAAAGATAGTTCAAAAAGCAGTGCAGGAATAAGGACTTCAGAAAAACCTATTAAAGGATGAGGTTTATGTAATAGATGGATATGCACAATTCTTAATAGGAGAAAATAGATCCCTTTAAATATTATTGTAGAAGTTCTAAACTGCATCCCCAAAATAATATTGATCTTATTTAGGTCTTTTAAATCTTTGGCTAAGGTAAATTACTGTCTGTTCTTATGAACTTGTGGACATTGGCCCTTTATCCCTGATAACTCTGTTTCTCTTTGCTACAGAGCATAAGGCACATGGTTTTAATATTCTTACTGATCAAACAGAAAGAGAGGCAATTCAGAATGACTAGTAACCTTTGCCTTTTTAACTCTATAGCTTTTCTATTCTGTACACCTGACAAGGGAAGATCTGAACACTGCTTCAAACACAAAATATCTTTTCAGATGCATTTACTGCAAGGAAAGTACAGTATTTCTCTGAAAAATTAAATTTAATCTCTTATAATCTCTTTCATAACAGTTACAGAAAAGCTCCTTTCACTGAATTTTTATTTTACTTTTGGTACAGAGGTAAAAAAAGTCACTATTACTACGCAGCTAATAATTGGCTCCTAGTTCCTTTCCTTGACAGCAGTCATCTACTCTGTTTTCAAGGTTCTCATTTGCCACATCACTTTAAAGGTACATGTCTAAGAAACTTTCCCATGAGAAAAAATTGCAGTTTTGAAAGCAAATAAAATGGCAAAAAAAGCAGCAAAACTCATCAAAAGCCTATAGGCACTCTTTTTGTCCTAACAAAAATTTGCTCTGATTCACAACATATCTCATACTATCTAACAGGAGTCTTTCCACTCTATGAGGGATCAAATCCCACTCGGAGTATAACCGAGCACCAGGAGAAAGGGAAGGAGTTTACTACAAGTACATAAATCACAAACTAAATCACAAACTGCTTTAGGCTTCAGCATATAGGTTTAATTATTCCTTTGCAGTTTACTTGAAAACTTCGTTCAGGCTGAAAGACTGATGTATATTTTCACAGTTAAACTTCTGTCTTCAGTGAGAACAATCACAATCAAAATTAGGACCTGGAGCACCTCACTTTCAAACATCCATTGTGGGATGGCTAAATAGGGTTCAGCTTGTAGCAGCAATATAATTTACTGACTGTGATCTAGGCAATCTGCTCAGTTATAGTTCTGTAAAAATATTTGTTGTGGACATCACACAACAACTGAGCTACTGTCAGAAACTCTTAATAAGTAACTAGGGTTAGTAACTAGTTAGTACAACAGTAACATAAAATAACACCATTAATGATATTTTATACCAAGTGAAAATGTTGACATCTCACAGTTTAAGTTTATACAAGCCCTTGCTGGAATAGTGGGTAGTTAATTTATATACATATTAAATTTCTACATATTTAATATCTTCTACTGCACATATAATAATTGAGCATTAGTTCCAATTATTTATACCTCAACCATGCAGAAGAAACCACTTCACTTTTGCAAAGAAACCACTTCATGAAGGAAACATATGAAGAAAACTTATTTTCTCTGGCAAAATGGGATGATTTAGTCCGAGGAATAGAATAGAGTTCATCAGAGTAGTGTCCTTTTGTCTGATTGCTGCTACTTGGTTTTGGCCCATTTACTCAATGCATATTGCTTCTCTCCTAAAATCAGGGATTTCTCTTTCTTCCTCTTCAATATGAGGTTACTGATGCATTTGAGATGCCTGTTAACAGATGCCACTTCATGACAGTATTGTCTGAACCTCAAAATTGGCAGTAAGTCCTGTTCCTTTCTTCTCTGGGACTTAGAGAAACCTCAGAAAACAGTGGTTGGATGTCCACTGTCCAGCTCCAGCAAATCTTGGCCCTGAGACCAACAAGTGTGACAGAGATGGAGATGAGTGTATTTAACCTTGATGGCACCCTTGCCCAAACAGCCGGAACAACCCCTTGCCCAAGGCACTGCTCCCCACAGCCTGCCTGTCCTGCAGCACCCATTCCATGGGACAAGAGCCCCTGCATCACTGGACCCCCAGCCTCCAGATACACAGCAACACTGGATCCCAACTGGGAACAAATATCTTGGTGCCCTTTTGCTCATGTAGTAGCTACTTCTCTCCTACCTGGAGTGCAGATTATCATTGAAAGACCAATCAGGTTTCCACCTACTTGCAGCAGGGGTTTCCTCTCCCCATCAGCTAATGAGGAATTCTGTGAAAACAGTCCATTGGTCTCAGTGTCACACCAGCAGAGAATCCCTCTGGACCCTCTGTGTTTGTGTCTAGAATTGAGGAAGATCCCCCTCCCCTGCCCTCAGCATCACCTTTCTGGGATAGTTCATCTCATCTGTTATTTATGCTATTCCTTTCCTGCCAGGGAGAAATAAAGGTGAATGTGCTGGGGCATTATTCACCAAGCAAAATGACATTTATAATGTAATGGGGATAAACTCCCAAACTGCCCAAACTTACTTAGAAAAGTCCTGTTACACTTCTTTAGGTGGGTGAGATGAATTTTAGCATCTGGGGAATATTCCAGTGAAAAGGAATGACAGTTTCTATTGTATCATATTTTAGAAAACTTTAGTTGCTCCTCCTGCACCTCTCCAGGTGGTGGTCCTGCTCTCTACTGATTCCTCTGCCTGAGACCTAAATGCAAGCAGCTTTCAGCTTACTTTTCTTACAGCAGGATAAGGATTTATGGCAAACTACAGTGACTACTGGGAGAAAAAAATAAGTATATTGCCTTGACAAGTGGTGAGAAAACACCCTGAAAGGTGCAGTTCTAAAGATAAAATTTGATGGGCAAGCAACAAGGATGAAATTCCACTCTGCTTGCCTTTAGTGAGGTATTACTTCAGACTTCTTGCATTGCTGCAGAACAATCTGTGCCTGTTTTGATCCACTATTTTTATCTGTGAATAACTAACTGATATTTTCTAGGAGTCATACACTTGGCAAATATGCATATATATGTGTGTATGTGTGTGTGTGTGTGTGTGCGCGCATATATATGCCAAATACACTCTTTTTTAATATCTAAAACCACCTTTTCATCATATACTCTAAGACATTTTGTGTAAAAGCTGTGTAACAGCTGATCCATTTTTCTTCACTTAAAAATGATTAATGAGCGACAATTCCAAACACAGAAAAGTATATCCATAGAAAAAAAGACTCAGCATGTGGTTGAATACTGTCCCAGTCAGTGCTTTTATGGAGCACAGACCGCCATTTCAGGGATTCTAGTAAACCTGAACAGTATAACAGCAGGTTCTTTGTTCCTTTTTTCTAAGCACATGAAAAACACCAGGGTCTTGCATGTCTCCCATTCCACAGGCTATCACCAACTAGTATGCTGAACAGAAGCCAGGCTTCACGGTAAGTAAGACTGCATTACTGCCATCAGATCCAACTTGCCTTCATTGTGTTTGCTTTCATATTGTTTGATTAGTGTCTGTAGAAGAGAGAGAAGTGAGAGAAATACAGCTCTTTTTGCACTCTAGTGCAGAGATGGGCATCTCTCTCATTCCTTATTGTATCAACCCCAATTCTCACATCGCAGTGAACTGCACCTCACCCATGAGCCAGCAGTGTGCCTTTGTGGCCAAGAAGGTGTGGGGATCTCCTCTGCCCTGGGAGACCTCACAATGTACAGAAAAGTCCAGGTTTCCAGCCTGTGCTGCTGAAGGAGTAGTCTGGGGTCATTTGTTCATGTTCTCAAGGCAGTTTATTAGTTCCTTATCAAAAATAGATTTCTCTGCCCTGCCAGGGTTGACACAGAACGCATCCAGAGACACACTGTGCCCGCCCTGCGTTAGCTCTAATCTTTTATACTAATAACTACATATTTAATGTTTATAATTAATTACCAATCCATGCGTCTCACACCACTATGTCCAGATCTGTGTCAAACCAATCCAAAAGTGCCAACATCACCAAGAAGATGGAGGTTATGAAGAAGAACAAAAGAATATGTGCCACGTGTAAAAATTCTCCATCTTGTGCCTCAGACCCCCTGTACAGATCTCCAACCCCCCTGAACAGGGCTTTAAACCCCCCTGTACATACACTCAAATTCTTTTCTTTTTACTTATAACTACTACTATTTTTCTGTCTAAGCTTTTGTGACTTGAAATTCTTCGTACAAAGTTAACAAACTGTTCCATGGATTAGAATCAGAGCCACAGGCATTTTCAGTATCATTCCAGGGTCTCTGACACCTCTGGCAAGGCTGAAAAGCCTCCTGACCAGGTTTTGGGTCAGCCAAAGGCATCATAGGAACCCCCTGGGTTCCAACAGAAGGCCTAGGGTATCCTGGAGTACAGTAGGAAAAGCACTGCCAGAAGCTCAAGGAAGACAATCCTGCCCCTCTCCTCAGCCCTGGTGAGATCATATTTGGAGTGTTTCCTCCAGTTTTGGACTCCTCAATACAGAAGTGACATGGAGCTTCTGGTGCAGATCCAGCAGAGGGCTGCAGAGTTCATCAAGGGACTGGATCTTCTCTCTTATGAGGAACGGCTGAGGAAGCTGGGTTTGATCAGCCTTGAGAACAGATCAGAACAGACCTTGAGAGAAGACCTGATCAATGTCTATTGGTATCTAAAGGGAGGGTACAAGAGGATGGAGCCAGGTGATATCAACCAATCAGACAACAGGCAAAGAGCAGAAACTGATGCACAGGAAGTTCTATCTGAATATAAGAAAAGCTTATTTACTGTATGAGCAACTGCACACTGACCAAATTTTCACGGGAGGTTGTGAAGTCTCCCTCCTGGAGAAGTTCAAGGATCATCTGGATAGAATCCTGGGCCAGGTGCTCTAGGATGACCTGCTTGAGCAGGGAGGTTGGATCAGATGACCCCCTGTGGTCCCTTCAAACCTGACCCATTTTGAGAGATACCGTGATTCATTCTGCAGCTATTTCCATTGATATCAATTAAACCATTTTAAAGACACATAAAAGTTAAGGGGTGGGGGCGGGGGCAGAAAAAAAAACTGCATCTGGTAGGTGTTAATCTTGTTATTTGAGTAGAAAGCACTCTGATATTTTAGTAATAATCACTGAGGTGCAAGAATCATATGCAAGAGAATAGTTTTTCCAGATCGGGAGAATGATGATTTGCAAGATGTTGTTGCTCTTACAGGCGATTAAAGAAATAAACAGAAGATGTCCTCAAATAATCTTATGGGCCTGGTTATGTAATAGTACCAATTATGGAGTTTTTTTTACAGAAAGCAAGGAATTCAGGTACAAAAAACTATTAATTTTCTTCTTGCATTTCCTTTCAACGATCTTTTCTATGAACACCAGATGCAATATTCACAAACCCATACACTTCCAAAAATGGATATTGGGGGCATCCTTTAGAAGGGAAAATGGGTAATATTCCCAGAGAAGCTGCCAGCTGTCATTGAAGCCACCCACAAGCTGTCAACATGCTGCTAGCAATATTTTCTTCAAACTAATTAACACCCTAGTCAAGATGCATCCGCTTTTGTCTCTTGACTTACCTAACATCTTTTTATTATTTAAGCTGGAAGTTTGAATAAATCCTGCAATGAAAAACTGTATGTACAGGATTATCACCATGTGGAACAGGAGTATTCTCTTTAAGAAAGGCATTAATTTTTCCCACAGCTGAATTTACTGAGGAAACAATGACAGCCACATGAATCTGACACTGGTTTACTTTCTCTATTTCAGTACTACCTTCTCACAGCATTTTCAGATGATGCTGTTCACCCCTAAAGTGTTGCAGCTACTATTGTTTCATCAGAGAGAGTCTGAAGCATATTTTTTGTCTAAAATTGAACAGTTACTGAAGGCTGCTCATTCTAACATTGGTCCTTTTCTGACAAATATTATTCATAGAGGATTTATGACTACTACTTAGTATAACATTTCTGGGGGAAAGCATTGCAAGGGTCCAAGGCCTATTGCCCTCCCCCTCACTCTGGATGGATTTTCTTAAGAGAATCCACCAACTCTTCTTAGCTGCTTTTGAGGTCAGAAGACTAAAACTTACAGAGGGAAGGTTTGAAAATTCAGCTCTGATAGATAACACATATAACATCTTCCTGGGCCATCTCCTTCAGAATATACAATGACAGAGCTGTCAGACCTAGATAATGTAGCAATTATACTAAGTCTTGTAGTTCCCCAGTTTTACAGATTTTAAAAATGGTATCATTTAAATGTTTGAATAGCTGTAATGCAAAGGGGAAGGGAATAAATTCCATCTATTTTTTGCTCATTTGAGCAAAAAACAGTTGCTGCATTCTGCAATGGATAGAGAGAAGTCAGTAAAAAGCAGATACACCTCTCACCATGTCAGACAATTGCATGTATCAACAAGTCTCAACAGCAAAACCAGAGCATAACCTGGATAAAGACAAGACTAAGAAAACCAGAACAATGACTCCTCATACATCTTGAGTCTTCTTACGGCTGTTCAGTCAATTCAGTTCTCCTCAGCCTGTTCTACAGTGTGGGAAGTGGGAAAGCTGCAGCCATTCACCAGCCTGGGGAAAACGAAGAATACTTCCCCAAAAGAGTGCACTTCACAAGCTTCAGGAGGTACTGCTGAGGCTGTATTCCACACTTGCTTGACAGTGATATGGTCTCCAGTACTACATCTATCAAACATTAATGAACTTATCTTCACAAACCTTTTTCAAGGCAGGGAAACATTATCTCCCTTTTACAGATGGAGAATTGAGCCACAGCAAGATGTGAGTGATTTGCCTGGAGGAGATCTGTAGCCAAGCCAGAAATTGAACCCAGATCTTTCAATTTTCAGAGCACCATTCACAGAGCATATAGTTCCAGTCTCATATGCTGGCAGTTTCTGGATTTGTCACAAAATATTTCTGTAGAATTATTTCTTTCCTTTTTTAACTGGATCCTGCCTGCATTAGAACAGTCTTTCCCTAGGTCCATAATGCTTCCTAGTGTCTATAAAAATGAAAAGGGTATAGCAGAGAAAAACATCTGGAATTTCACTCTTGCTTACAACTTTTGAGTCCTGTCATCATTGTATGTCTAGTTTGGAGCCATTAGTCATTTGTTATCATTGTCACTAGGTCTAATACCTAAATGTGAAATTCTGTTTTGATAAAATCTGCATATCTTTTTATGACTCCTGAAAGTAAAAATATTTCACATATGAGATCATATGATGCGTTGACCACAGAAAACCTGGTCAATTGAAGTAAACTTTGCTTTATAAGCTTTAGAGATGCAGCTTAAATAACTTCAAACTTATTTTTACTTTTGCATGCCAAATTATACTTTTTTTTTTTCCATAAAAAACATACAGTTTGACCTGGATACTCAGCCAAATAGCAAGTACAAATAACATTGGTATATTTTACGCTCATGCTCAATCAGAAATTTAAAGGGCTCCTTTTCAGGGAGAGGAATCTGACTCCTCAAAAGCTGCCAGTGTTACCTTTCTATGAAATAGTCCTTCCACTTCGCAACAGAGAGGTCCAAAGAATCACACCAAATAAAACAGATGCTCACGGCTGGTGTTTAATTATCGCCATGACAGCAGTGGGCTTTTCTGTCTCAAAGAATTCCCTTCTTCATACTGTATCTGTCACCATATGTGAATAAAAATCCACAGAGACAAGGGGTCAGTGCAGGTTCTTGGAGATATTTGTGGACCTGGAAGAGTGAGAGCACACTGGTTATTGCTTAGCATCATAACTTTTAATACCAGGAAGGTGGTTACACTGATATTATCTAAAACTTAAGGATTCCTTTCTCTAAAGATTAATTTTCAATGTGCTGACTAGATGCCACCTATGATAATAGCAAAATATCAAATTTTGATCTGTTTGTCATACAGGTAAAAGTGTATGACAACCACAGGGTTATCAGCTGACTGTTAACCTGCAATCAGTCCATGGTAAATTGGAATACTTGAAAAAGAACAGCAAAATATGTAACAAAGGTCATAAAATAGACCACTTTTAATAGAAAAGGTGGTGAAATTTCCCATTTACATTTGATATTTACGATGAAACAGTAAAGACATTCCTATAATTCCAATAGTACATACAAAATCCAAAGGTTTCTAATTAATTTTAATTAATTCAAGCACTCTGTGCTTACTGCTTTTCAGCTACCACTGCCAAGTTATGTGCATTTCAAATGAATATTTCATTTTCTAGACTGGTTGCCGGCACAGGTATGTAATAGCTATTAGCAATATTACTGAATATGAGACAGGTAACAAGGTAGCAGCCTTAGCAAAACGCATCTTGATGACAGAAAAAGGAAAAGAAACTTGAGCAAAGAATTGCTGTTAACTGATATTTCTAAATTTAATTTTATTTGAAATATTAAAGGAAGAATTCAGTATAAAGTACTCAATGGATACCATCTGAAGTTTTCTTAGTATTAATATTATCTTACAATCAATATCTCATGTGATTAAAAGCTGTATAATCAGGCTACAAATCAAGAAAATAATAAAAAAGTAAAATCAAAATGATATAGACATTCTGCCCTACTACTCAGTTTCTGCTATGGTTGATACTATTCAGAAAAAAAGTAAACATTTTTCCTTCCTTCCAAGGAGGACAGAATGGAAATTAGCCTATTTGCCCATTAGAAGTATGAATAAATAGGTAGAATCAGCACAGTCATTAGTTTAGAATTGACATACATGGAGCAACCAGCTCCCTGAAGTCTCTAATGCCAAAGATATACTGAGTTGAGTACAATTAGTAAAGTTAGCAATATAAATTAATACATAAATTCTTCAAATCACATATAGGTATAACTTGTATACCATGTACAAACACTAAGTTCAAAGATCATTTTTCAGATGTGTATTTCATACAGTTTTGTAAACCTTAAAACTGACTCTAATATTTGACACATATATATTTGTATGATTTTCTTGAAGCTACAGTTCTTGGCTTGGTAAAAGACTGGGTTCAAAAATTAATATCAGCATTTTAACAATAATCCAGTACACGTAAGGGCACATTTTAAACTGCTCAAATTAAGACATTGTGCAGCTGCTATAGATGATAAGCTAACATATGTGCATCCTTAGCAGAGACAGTAGCCCAGGGTGAGGGGCACAGCAACTATATCTAGAATTTTGGAAAACCAAATGACCCTTGACTTTGACTGTCCAATCAGATGCTCAAATTTTCTTTCAAGAATAGTTTGATCCTACTCTTAACAACACCATCTATAATTACAAGGTTTCTCAGTTTAACCAATTATCAGCTTTCCAGAATTTACAGATGTTGATTAAGAAAAATCTGCCTTAACTTTAGCAATATGTGTCGTCCAATGCTCACTTTGAAGTATACAACATGAAGAGATGTATATCACCTGGAAAGAACTTTCAGTCACATTTAAATGACATTGGATACAGTGAGCAATACAGGAACAAATGCTCCTGTTATTATCAACATATTGTTAAGAAGCACTGACAATCTCCTTTATTTACATACGGCATTTCTTGGCATTCTCTTGATTCATTGTCAGGAACTTGGGCTGGAGTTATGATATTTTGTATATATAAATACTGGAAAAATGATTTTTATAATACTTATTTCTGAATGTTTCTGTGTCAAAAGTATGGGACTATTCACTGTTTTTTCAACAGCAAGCTCATTGTGGATGCCATTCAAAATAACAAAACTGCTTTCTTGTTTTACTGTCTAGTGATTGTATCTCCAATGTTTCCTCATACAGAATCCATTAAAAGATTATATCCTGCAAGGAAATGGATGGAATACAAATATCTATTTTATGCATGAGCACTGCATTATCTAACATATAGTAATATTACTAAAATGCAAAAATTAATCAGTCAAAAGTTGAGAAAAATCAGGATTAAGGATGTATACTTAATATCAAATTAGTTATTTTTTTCTTGCAGCAAAGGTTAATTACAGTGATTAATTATAGTGTCCAAGTCTCACTGCCATGCATACGAGGACAAGTGCAAAATCATTAATTTACAGAGTTAATGAAAGTTCAGGATAAGTTTGTGAGCTAATTTAACCAGAAACTAAACGTAGTAATCCAAATCCTCACTGAAACATTCTGATTTTAATATACAAAGAGCATATGTTATTTTTAAGTCATGACAAAATATGAATTTTACTCCCAAAATGTAGCATTTGTCAAGATTATCAAGTCATTGAAAGCACAGATCTAAAGACAGTCAAATAGAGCATTTGGTCTGGATACCACCAGCTCTTGCATCAATTTTTCATACACTTTTCATACATTCTACACACTTCATATGTGCAGCAGGTGGAATTAGAAGACCAGAGGGAGAAAGGAGGGAGAACTGGATACTTTTTTATTTCATTGGTATTAGCTATCAAAATGTCTTATCATGCTTTGATCTCTATAAATGCAAGATTTACCATCTGGACATGCAGTGAAGGCTACAATAAATGGGTCCAGCCATTTTGCTTTTCTGAAATGTAAAGCAATCATGATGGTACAAGATGTAAGTGGGCCCAAAAATCACAAAATACAAATTCACCATTTTCTCACCTGTTGTCTGAATTGAAGCAGAATTCTGAAGGGTGGGTTTGGGTTTGCTATTTATAGATATGACAATATTATTAAAAGATATTTCTGTTATGTTGAAGTATTGTCATGCTGGGTCTCTAAAGCAAGTATTTGGCAAGACATAAATCAAGTAATTAATTTAAACAAAATGTTATCTAAATGGAAGCACAGAAATATAAGCCAAAACTCCTGGACTCTCTCTTTGACGCCTGTTAGGCATGGGATGTGTTAGCTTTTCCTTGAGTGAAAATCAATACTTTGGCTTTTTTTGCATTGACATTGGGCTTGTTCTAAGAAGAAATTCAAGCACATGAATGAGCACATGCAAAACAGCAATATGAAGTTATTAGGCCTGGTTTTGCATGTTTCTATGTTTTTTGGTCTGGCTTTATTAAACTGCTGTCACTTTCACCAAGCCAAAGTGTTTGAAAATTTTTACAGACTTCTAAATGAAAAAGGTTCTGGACACAGAATTTTAATTTCTGGTAAATTTTGAGTAAATATTTTAGATAAATTGAATAGCTCTGAAAACTCTTCTTTTCTTGCACATTCTTGTTTTCTGAGACATATAATCAGCTGCAAAAGCAACTGACTGAGCACTCTGGAATAATTTCAGAATGTGGACTGAATTAATTTTAGATATGACAATAAATAAAAGAAAAAATTAGAGATGTTACTGAAAGTAACAGAATAGCAGGAAAACACTGAAAAATAGGGAATACTTTGCTTCAGAAGCTTTTTTGAAGCAATGTATTTATCAAACAAATATTACATTACCCATGCATTTGGAAACATCCAGCACCGCAGGAAGAATGTGCCTGTAAAAGAGCCATTAATTACATCACAGTAACCACACTTGTATCATCTAGTACTTGTAACTGTCTAAACTCACCTGTGCTGTCTTCCCCAGAGCCTGATTTACTACATATATATTCAGATGGTACTCTTGTCGACTTCTGTTCAGCATGGAGAAAGAAGGCTGTGGGGAGACCTCATTGTGGCCTTCCAGTACCTTAAGGGGGCTTATAAAAAGGAATGCAAAGGACTTTTATACAGGCAAATAATGACAGGAGAAGGGGCAATGGTTTTAAACTGAAAGAGGACAGCTTTAGTTTAGATGTCAGGAAGAAATTCCTTACTCAGAGGGTGGTGAGGCACTGGAACAGGTTGTCCAGAGAACCTGTAGATGCTCAATCCACGAAAGTGTTCAAGACCTGGATGGGGCCCTGAGCAACCTAAACTAGTGACTGGCACTGCTTTCCACAGCAGAGGGCTTGGAACTAGATGATCTTTAAGGTCCTTCCAAGCCTAAACATTTTATAATTCTACTATTCTCCAATTCTAGGGTATCATGAGTTTCACCTGATGTTTGTGCACTGCGGATTCCTGAACTCTGAAGTCACAGAATCTTTAAGGTTTGAAAGGAACCATCAAGTCCAATCAATAGGATAACTATCATGTTCACCTTCAAACCATGTCCTCAAGTGCCACAGCCACACGTGTTTTGAATACTTCCAGGGATGATGACTCCATCACTTCCCTGGACAGTATGTTCCAATGCTTTACAACCTTTTCTATGAAAA
>VXBU01015383.1:92361-143423 GCA_013400315.1 Bombycilla garrulus
AGGAGAAGGAGGAGAAGGAGGAGGAGAAGGAGGAGAAGGAGGAGAAGGAGGAGAAGGAGAAGGAGGAGAAGGAGGAGGAGGAGGAGGAAGTCCTGTACTAGTCTGCCTCCAGCACACACCTCATTACTCAGTCCTGCTGATCCCTGGGTTGTACAGCTCTCCCAGCTTGGCAGGGCAGTACGCAGCATCTCCTTCACTTCTGCTGTCTTAGACTGACCCTCCTTCCCTGTCCTCACTGCTGCTTTTGTAAAGCACATCCTCAGTATTTATCTAGGGATTTTTATGTCTTCTCATCTTGGCTTCCTGTACTTTATTCCACTTTTTTTTTTTTTTCTCCTTTTTTCTCTTTTCACAGACATAGAAATGCCCAAACTCTTCTCTTCTCATCTTCCCGTTTGGCTCAGAGACACAGCTGCTCCCCTGATCTCCCTTGCATCCTCTTTCCGCTTTCTCTAACTTCTCTATGCTTGGATGCATTAAGAGACATACCAGGCTCCAAATGTAAAACAGGACTACACTGTGATAATCTCTAATCACTATCACTACACTGTGATAATCTCTCAGAGACAAACAGGCTACATATGAGAAACAAGGAAGTCAACTGACACATATTTAGAAATCTGATACATATTTCCCTCATTCACTGATGTTTTTCACTCTGAAGGTCTTGCTCCAAGGACTCTTTCACAGTGGTCATAGATTTTATCATGAGAACAGCATTCCTTACCACATATTGACGCATTCCTGCATCTCTGCACTGAATACCTTCTGGTCTTTATCTCATCACGGGCTATTTTCACCCTTTTTAATAACCCATATTAGTGCAGATCCAGGTTATCTACAGCTGTCATTCCACTTTCTTTCTCAGATCTGTAAATTTGCTCTAGTTGCTTCCCCTGGAGACTTTATTTTCCAGTTTCATTTTAGGCACCTTCCAACACAGTTCATAATCATCAAAAGCCTTTATTTTCAATCTGCATGGATTCCTCTTCATCAAACCACAGAACCTGATCAGCTTTGACCATCTGGACCTGTCAGCTGTCTTAGTACTACCATAAACAGTCCTTCTTAAAATAATATCTTCTGTTGGTGTGCATGACACTATCTTGTGATTTTCATTCCCTTCTTCTCTCTCCAACTGTTTTTTTGGCACAGCCTTTAGAAATCCTCCTCTGTCTTGCTGTCATTTTCATTGACAGTTTCTGTTTTTTTTCATCTCTTCTACTTCTATAATTGAATTACCTTATGTCCAACTACAAAAACAACCCCAAAAACCAAGACCAAAAAACAAACCACACAAAAAAAACCAAAAACAAACAAAAAAACCCCTCCAGAATCCCACCCTAATTCTATCTCTGACATATGATCTTGGATTTTTATCTCTTATCTTAAACTTAGCATTGCGAAAACAGACTTCTGTGTTGGCCCCTTCAAATTGTGTACTGAATGAAGTTTTTGAATTTGACAAAAAACAAGATTAAACAATTGAAAAATTAGAACATGCATCTATGACAAATAGGCCAGCTAGGCTTCCTTTTTGTAGAGTAGCTTAAATAAAACAGTTTTAAAAAGCAAGCAATTAATATCTTGTTGCAACACATATTGATGACTGCCAGTAGGAGGAGATGGAAAAATAACCAGCTGCACCCTGTGCAGAGTATTTTGAACTTCTGAGTGATCTCAAGCCATGTATTCCATTAGTAATCACAGTCACGGGGTGCTGTAAATTTAGAAAAGGCAGTTCAGGAGGTTGTTGTCCACACCGTGTTTCTGCCAAGCCCCCCTGCCATAACAGCAGCAGAAAAAATGAAAATAAGTAAGCAGCTGCCATGTGATTTTTAACCACAAACAAGGCTGGAATCATAACAGTACAACAGGTTGAACTGCAGTGAGCAAGACACACTAATACATCTGCTCCTGCCTCACTATCCAAACTATCCCTAACAGGTGGTGAGGAGGAAAGTGAGCTACTAGGGGAAAAGGATTGTTTTAAGTCACAGTAGCTTTTTGCCTTTCTTATCTTGAGTCAGAATATCACCAATTTTTTCCTTTCATACTCTTCCCCGCTACCCTCAAGGCATCAGTGTGGCTACCTGGGTCAGTGCCAGGACAAACATATCAAAAGGGGAGCCCACACATACAGTTTTACAGAATTTTCATGCCTGGTGTCCATCGAGGAGAGGAAAGAATTTGTAGCCAAATACTTCACTTAGTGATACACAACACTTTGAGTCTATTATGCATTCTCTGACCCAAGACAAGCTAGGTAAATCTGCTCCCTGGCTGATATACCAGGAGCAGGATGCTCTGGTGCAAGCCCCCAAACACCCATAGAGATATCGCTAGACTATTAGTATATAAACTAATTGTTAAAGACGTATCTTTTACACAACTTAAAAGGGCAATGACTTGTACACAGTGCTAATTAAACCTAATTTATTCATGTGTTTGCAGGCATTAGTGGTCACTGCTGAGGAATACATAATTTATCTACTAAAACACTCCTCCTGTTCTTGGCACAGACAAGCAAAAGATGAAAGGTTAATTTTTGCATGTTTAAAGTTTGGTGAGGGCAGTGTAAGCATGGAAATTAATTTCAGCAAGGCAGTAAAACAATAGAAAACGCACCTGCATAGCAATGTCCTTTATGCATTTGACTAATAAGAATTCATCAATTTATGGAATGAAATTCATGGTTGGAGTCATTCTTGATAGCATATGTGATAAAAGCTCATCTGCAAGCCCATAAAGAAGCACAGAGGCACAACTGTCAAAAACTCTCTGGACTCTTTTATTAAGCATTTTGTTATGCAGCAAGCCTGTCCCTGCCCTCCTGACACAGTAGTTCAGCTTGGTAGAAATATCTTGTGCTTCTTGAGTGCTGATGAGAGACACAGAGAATGATGCAAGAGCCTGAGACAGACCAGTGAGCCAGTAGAAGGAAAAAAGGATGGCCCTGCTTCAGATCCTGCATCTCTACAAGAGACATGGGTTGATCCCTTGGAAGCCTTTGGGCTGGGACTTCCAAGAGAGCATGAAGACTGATCACAAATGCAGAGAAAAAAAAAATAAATCACTGAGTGAAGCATGGCCATGTTTAGGTATTTGCTAATCTGGCTAGTCCTTCATTTAAGCCAGTGGAATAAACCGATCACTCAGGATGGGAAAAGTGAAGTGTCAAGAACAGTAAATGAAGGCAACTGATAAATGATGTGTTGGAAGAAGGAACCAACTACGGTGGAGAACAAGGCCAGCTGACGCGGCCACCGGAGCCTGGGCTAGCTTAGAGAGACACACCGGCGCTGCGTCAGGTGTGGGGAACCTCAGCTTAGGGAGCACTGAAGGCAGAACCTTGAGCCACTTGCTCAACTGTGCAGAGTCTCTCACCAGTGTCAGGAATCAGACAAAGGAGGAGGAGGCCCCCTGCTGTGAGGTTTCAACAACGTGTGTTTATTAAACTTGGAGGTCCTTAGCAGGAGAAGCCCTGAGCATGAGTATGCATGGGGTTAAGTAGAACCAGAAACCGGTGGGAGGACACAAACAGGTGACAAATTGGGAATTTCTGCAGGAGGAATGAGGGAATTTCGTTATAACTTTAGGGCCAGTTGGGGCAGAGGGGAGAGGAAGGGCGAGGTCACGTGGACCAATGAGGCATCGAAGATTAGGGGAATGCCCAGCAGGTGTTATGATTAGGGATTGGTTCAGGATGAGACTGGCAGGAAAGGTTAGGGAATAAGGGTAGGGTTACAATGATAGACAGGGAAGGAGCTAGAATAAAGGGTGGGGATTAAATGAGGGACAGCTAGGGGGAGGATATGACTTAGGGACTGACCAACTTTAGGGAAAACCTGGGGGGAACATAGGAGCAAACTATTAAACCTAGAACTGTAAAATATAAAATAAAAAACATTCACTGCAACAGCTAGCAACGTGGCTGAAAAGGGGAGCTTAGAGCTGGTGTTGGTTTTGAACAATACTTGCATCTTCTTTTTCCAAACATGTGTTATTTTAAGAAATTGAAGGGTGCTGTTTATTCTCAGCATTCCCCTTTGGTTCATTTTTGTTGCATCACGTGGTAATAATTTCATATTGCAGATCTCCTCAAGCAGATCACACAGTTCAAATTATAATTTTGAAAGCAGAAAGATGACACTGAAATCTGTTTGCTGGAACTTAAAGAACTTTACAGAATTATTTAAGTTTTTCAAATTTTTTTTCTATCTAGGAAAATTAAACATTTAAGTGCTAATGCAAAGGAAAGCATTTTGATGTTCAAGGGCTTTTTGATAAATGACAGAAGACATAAATGACTTAAAGCTATTATTGCATTTCCCCTGCAGTCCAGTGCTGTTTTTACTAAAGAGATAATTGTCACTAGGAATGCATAAACCCACTATGTTTGATTCTCAGTGAGAGAAATCAAACATGCTTAAAAGACAACATTACGAAAAACCTGACTAATTATGTTGGCATAACAACGCTCAGCAGCCATTTTACTTGCAAATAATCTAATGTGTGATCCCTTTAAAATGTTGAAAGGAATTTCTTATACAATTATCTGGTAAAAAACCAGAAACATAAAATACACTATTCTTTTTAAAAAGACACTCAGGAATCAAATAATCCAACAGTCAAGTTGGCAGGCTATGACTGCATTTGTTGTTGAGAAACACAAGACATGGCATGTGAGCTTTGACTTTCTTCAGGCATCAAATATTCTCTTTGTAATAATTATTTGTTAAGCTTCTCTTTTACCAAAGTATAAAAGTTTTTACATATTACAACTCAATTTTTTTTTCCCCACAAAGCATCCTGAATGCTCCTGTCATCTTTGCCTAGAAACTATTGAATAATGTCATGCTATTTTTGTGGGACAGGACTATTAAGGGAATCTCTTAGTACACGACAAAGATTTTGAATTGTGGATGGGAGTCTACAGAATTTAACCTAAATTAAAATTATAAAAAAAATAATAATCCTAAAGAAAAAGAACAAAAAATTGTGAGTAATTTACTCACACATATGAACGGCATTTTTATGTATTTTTTAAATTTAGAAAGCAATATATGAATCATTAGTTTTTCTACATAACAAACATTAATGTGTTACCTAAAGAAATAACATTAATTTTGTTGGCTGAGATTTTGTTCAGACAAGAATACTGCAGCTTCTTGGTCAGTCTGTGCAAAATGTTGCATATTTTATGTTAAGATAAATTTTCTAGAGGATTGGTTTCTAAATTAGCTTTTAATTCTTCGTTTCCTCAGAAAGGAAATGCCTTTCTGAGCTCTTTTTAAATGAAATGAAGACTAATGAAGATAAGAAGAGGAATTTAAGTCCAAATATACTCAAATCCTTCAGTAGCTAAATTCTAAACAATAATGTGCATCATGTCATTCTTCTTTCCTTTGACATTAGCAGTCAAATCTTCTGGATGACTTAACATTTTAAAAAATCAAATAAATTAATGCAAAGGCCCATAAATTAATGCAAAAACAGCTTTATGATCCCTCATAAAGACAGTCAGACATGAGGTGCAAAACTGCCATTAAAATTTTGTAGGTATTATACAGTCATGTATTAGTTTGGAGAAGAATGAAACAAACTCCCTATGGAAATGCATTATTACTAGTGTTGAACGGTATATGAAATAATTACGAAACTTTCTTTTTTCCTTTTATATTTGCATCAATAACTCAGATTAAGATGCCATGTCCTAATGCAGTCCCAGAAATATATCTAGATGCTGTCTTTATGTGTAATAACTTATTTCCATATTTGGCAGAAACTCTCAGTAGTGTTCTTGTCTGCAGCTTCAGATCTCAGTACAGTAGTGTCATGAGATATGAGCTGCAGAATTTAAACTTCCATCTTTGTACAAAGATCTTGAACAAGAGTTTACTTAATTTTTAAAGTGTCAGAGTTCTGATTGTAGTATGCATTCAAAAAGGATATGCTAGATGGTTCTCCAAACCAGCAGAGGTTAGTGAATCCTAGTCCAACATTTCCCAAGCTTATTCCCACCTCTGAGAGTTACTGAGGCACACAAGTCTGAGTAACTGATTTATGAAGAGTTGGAAGAGTCCTCTACTTAATGAAAATGAGGAATTGAGAATGGTGATTACAGGAGTGTAGGAGGTCTCATACCTAAGAAATGTGTAAGAGGAGGAACAACTTAAAAAATGGATAAGGATATTTTTCCCCTGCAGCTTCTAAGCCTTGCCAGTCTCTTTCTAAAATTTGACAGGAAGTACAAAAAGCAGTGTGGCTAGTAAACCATTGACTCATCTCACCTGCCCCTTACAAGCTTTTTTGTTACCCATTTTGCTCCCACTTATTTCTCTCAGCTGTCCTGTCTCACTGCTTTTCAGATAGCAAACTGAAAGACAAGAAAATTAAACAGCATCTATACTTCTGCAGAACTTTAAGGTAGCTCTGACTGCTGACAAAACAGTTTTGCATGGGGAACAGGAAAATAAAGCTAGTGCATTTTCTTTTTTCCTATAATCCTTGTGAAATACAGAAATTATATTTGAATTTCAAACAAAAAAAAAAATGATGGATTGCTTTCATACTCATTTTAAGAGAGCAAGGACATAAAAAAGTATCCACATACATTCAAGCCATAAAACTTAACAGAAACTTGTTGTCAAATGAAGAAAATTGCCTTATTTGGCATAGAATAAACAGATTTCTAACAAAGAGAAAATTCTTAGTAAAAATCTAGGAGACATTAAGAAATACCAATAGTTCTTGGAATATTCCAGCTTGATTTTGTTCCACCAGAGGGTTTAAGTCGGTTTAATATAGGCAACTGAATAATCACCTTATTTTCTTTGTATTGTTGAGTTGAGGAAAACAGGTGAGATTTTCCCTCCCCAGCTGATGTATTCCCAAGCTTTCTGAACCCTCACATGTTCCTCTTACAGAAAAAAAAAATCATCATCTGCAAAGACAGAGCCTTTTCCAAGGCTACAACCAAAAGCAGACTTGAAAATTTTGCTGACAGAGTGAGAATTATTTCTGACCTACAAGCTGCCTGTCATGATATGTCTAGCAATATTTTTAAGCATCAGATATGCCCCATCAAAAATGTCATTTGTTCTGTGAGAGTTTTTCAATTAGTCTCTTAAATTGATACCAAATATTGCATTGACTGAAAAGTAAGTTTTTTCATGCAAAACATTCATCACTTTAAGTTTCATATTGTCCTTCAGGTTCTTGACAGAACATTGCAATAGTGTGGGACTAATTTTGTTTCCTTCCAGCTGACTAGAATATGAATTTAAAGTACCTTCTATCTACATAAAAGAGTGTTTTACTGCACAAGAACATATTTATAAGAGTAGAGATTAATTAAATGTCTGAAAGACTTTTTTTCCTTTGCCTGTTCTGCATAAACTCTCTCCATCAGGCAAGCATATTCTTTAAGACAACTCTGTAGAACTAGTAGAACCATTTATGCATTTTACTTTTTCAAGCAGTATAAAAACGTTAGATACACTTAAAAGCTTTAACGTCAACTTTTTTCAATAGGTTCTAAATTTGCTTTTAGCATTCTTTTATTCTTTGATTTTTTCAACAAAGAATCTAGTATGGTCCCAGATGCTTGTCACAAGCAGAAATATAAAATTATTTGGAATAGCACACATGGGTGATATTAATACAGCTGTATTATATTTCACATTTTTGGGGTTTGTCCACTTGACTACTATGTCATACAGTGACTGCAAACTGAAGTACCATAATTTCATTAAATTTTATTTTTGCCCATAATGTCTTCTATTTATTCTTGGGTTATTTATTAATAAATGTCTCAATATTACCCTCTTAAGGTATAATGTAGACATAGAACTGCTACAGCTGAGTCTGAAACACAGAATCAAATTTAGCCTTCAGCAGACAAGAGTATGTTCCAGGTCAGGTCTGATCTAAATTTAAATCTTTCATTGCAAGTCACAATGAGAGCACTTATCTTTAAAAATAGCAGACTTTTAACTGAACATGTTTCAGATAAACCATTTAGATACAAGACAGTGAGAAAGTATTTATTTTCTTCTTTTTAAAGACTTTCGAAGTTCAAGTGGAAAGTCTAACTTTTCCTTATCACGTATGATAAAAAATGTAGGCTAACAAAAGAAAAAGGAGTGTATGATTAGGTAAATAATACAACTGCTTTTTCCCACTTTATTATGTTCCCAGTGCAGTTGTTTTCTAAAATCTGCACCTACACAATCATCTTTCCACTTTGGCGCTACCTCCCCGTTTCACTCTTGAGAGTATTGGGAAAGACAAAACATCAAAACTTTCATGAAGTTTAAGAGATATGCCTGCTTCTGTCATTCAAAAACCACAGGTTCAGCAGAGTCATAGATGAAAACAACAACAGCCCTAGAAAACTTTTTTGTTTTTTTCCATTTTGACTTTTAGACATCTCCTATTTTTTGATTCCAGAAACTTCTCATATATAGGACATGCATCAAATGTCTCTGACTGGAAAATAAATTATTCAGGCTCATTCATCTTACCACATAACAGCTGAAGAGGGAACCTGCTCAGAGGAATGTTTGCAAAGGCAGCTTACTGCTGGGTAACAAATTCCAGATGTTTCACATACCATGTTCTAAAGCATGGGCCATTACAGTCCACAAATGTTGTGGTGTGTTTTTTACTCTGAATGTTCTCCCCTGTTTTGTTGGTATAATCTGAGTTGCACACCCCAGCTATCAATCCTCCCTAGGACCTGCCCCTTGTTCTAGCTCCTTCTCTGTCTATCATTGTATCCCTGCCCCTCGTTCCCTGTTCCTCCTCCCATTGAGTTGTCAATCCTACCTTCCTTTTAGCCTAGAAGTTTCCCTGTCAATTCCCTGTTCCCTGAAACCTCAGTGGCTTATTTGAATTGAATCCTCCCTCTGTGTTTCCCTATTGGTTTGAACAATTGTAAACCCCGCCTTATGTTCCTCCCCTATGCTCCCCCTATTGGTTAAACTTCGTACTCTCCCATGAGACCTTTCCCGTATTTAAGCCCTTGCACACTAGTGTTCACTGTCTTTCGCCCTAAGTTTTCAGAGAACAAGTAGCTTTGGAATTTATGGAAAAGATCTTTCCCTTGTCTTTGGCCCTGCCCCCAATGCCTGCAGTAGGGTGAAAACCTTACAGCCATACCCCAGGCTGTGCCACCTTTCAGGGGATAGCCCACTTTTGGCCTGGTGCCAGGGTGAACTGGCCGAGGGGAAGATCTGGCACCGTGTCACACAAATTCAGTGAAGTCATTGTCTAGTCAAAGAAAACCATATTCACAGTTTTTGTAGCTATTTGCAAGAATATGACATACCTTTTGGTTGCAGTTTCATGCTGAAAAATCCAGTACACAACATAGGGTCTTCCAACCAGCAAAGTGTTTCCACTTAGTTTAAAATTACAGATCAAAGTTCCAGTTTGAAAGAAAGATACATCTGTTAGATAAGCTTCTCACAAATGAAACAGCATTTCTTTGAATAAATGTGGCATCAATCAGCCAGACAGGCTGGTCAGTTAAATAGTCATAGAAACTTTGTAGTAATCCCTAAATATTTTAAGCCTTTTGAATTTTGAGTAGGTCAGCTACTCCACTCAGATTTGCTGGCAGCACTAACTGAGTTTTTCCTAAAAGGGGCTACAGGAAATGGTAAAAAAACCATGGAATTGATAAATTTTCACCATTTATCTTAAATATTCCAAATTTTAATGTTTTGCCTAAAACGTAACAAATTAATTACTAAGTCTGGTAAACTTACACAGAGTGTATTTGCCATATTTTGACTTCTACACTAATTCACTGAAGTAATTTCAAATGCATCTATTTCAGACCATAAAGTAGTAATAAATCAGGTTATTATGAATAAAATTACACTACACCAAAGAGTCTTGATGTTAGTAGAAAAAATAACTCTTACGATTTTGAAGAAAAAATTAAATTTTTTTAACAAGCATAATAACTTATCAGAAAGTCCTATTCCATCCTACTGGAAGCCGAATTATTTTATTACAAAATAGCTATTTGAATAGGTGCATATTAGGAAAAAAAATACAAAGGCCTGAATAGTTTATTTCTAAAAGTGGACCTGAAAGGCTTTGATGATTAAGATTGACTTGTCTTGGAAGGCTGTGTCTCGTTCAATATGTGCAACAGTTTATATTAGGAAGTCTGGTTTTAATTTGCTTATAATGTCTCCATAATTTAGTTATAGGTTTGACTTTCATGTGGTGGAGTCTGAATTTATCTGAAAACTTTCAGCATGAAAAAAAACCATACAGAAAGTAACACTATGGCAAATGTTGTGTTTTGTGTTATCTTAAAAATTGAAACATAACATTCTGATGTTCACTTAATTTACAATTTAAAGCAGCCTATTCAAACTTGTCAGAAGAGCTGTTTGACATTAGAGGTATGTGTGCTGGTTTTCCTCCTGTTCCAATAGGTTTTTCAAATTAAGGAAAAGTACAGATCCCTAAGGATGTACTGTAAGTTACTGTACTGTCAAGAGATGGGCCTCCTGTCCCCACCTAACATAGTTTCTCTATGTTCTTGCTAGCCATGACTAGTAAATTAAACATGCTACTAACCATTTTCTGCAAATGAGTGTATGCCACAGAAGCACAGAACAGATGAGCAAAAACTCATTTAGATGATCAGACACTGTCCTTGATTAATAGAAAGGAGTTATACCTGATCAAACTTTTGCATTACTTCCTTGTCCATAATGGAGTCTCTCCCAGACACACAGTTTCCATTCTGGTGGAACCTAAGGGGGTTCATTGGCCAACAGAAAGGATCTGGGGTGTACAAGACTAAATGTTCTCAAAACACTTTTCTTCTTCCTTGTTACACCTCAAGGTGAGAGAGCGTTTTAAAAGGGCTGAAGTACTGTGACACCACTGGGTGGAGCACAGAAGACAACAAACTCCTCAGGAGGTTGAATTGCAATAGCCAGGTGCAAACTTTAGAGAGTGAAGTTCTTAACAAGCTCTAAATTAACATCCAATTACAGTAAGGCACTTCACAAAGCACTGACTTAGAAAACTCTAACTCACCCAAATTTTAAGTGATGCAGATTTTGAGAAAAATAGAAAGAGACAATGATGGGATTTCTCCTCTAGCCAGGTGTTATGAGCTCTCAGAGCTCCCATCCCCATTTGGGTTTTTTGTCTTACAAATACCCATGGATTAAAAAGAGTGGGAAAAGAGACCTCCGGTGGTGTTGGAAACAAAAAAGTTTATTAACTTCTAAAATAAAAAACTCTCTAAAGAGAAAAAACCATGCCAGAGACTGGAGGCCCATGTCTCTGTTATAACAACACCCCCGAAATACCCCGAGGTGTCTTTAAGCAGGGCTTTTTATGGCTTAGGCAGGGTTTTGGCAGTCATCCAATCCAGGCAGCTCCAGGGGTGGTGTGATGTCCAGGGAGTCCAATGAAGTGTCTTGGTTCAGAACCTTTCCAATTTGGGAAAGAATGCTTGGGCTCTTTACCTTTTAAGGGGGACAAAGACAGTTTCACCTTTCTTCTTGGTCTCGGCACTTTGCCTGTAGGAGGCACTACAATGCAACAAGACGAAAAAGGAAAGAAAAGAGAAAGAAAGAGAGAAAGAAAGAAACAATCACTACCTTGGATCCAAACAAAATCCCAGCTCCTATAATGTCTGAGGCAGTAGGACATATCAAGGGTGCAAACCCATTTCATGGCCTTTTACTTGCTCTGGTCCTGCCCCACATGTTGGGCTTTTTGGTGGCACATGTTTGTTTATTTTATAATTTACAGTTCTATGTGTAATGGTTTATTCCTGTGTTCCCCTGTGTTTTCCCTGAAGTTGGTTTGTCCCTAAGTTGTATCGTCTCCTAGCTGCCCCTCATTATATCCCTGCTCTTTGTTCCAGTTCCTTCCCTGTCTATCATTGTAATTCTGCCCCTTGTTCCTGAACCTTCTCTGCCAGTCTAGCCCTGAACCAATCCCTGATTGTGACACCAATTTAGAATTCCCTTAATCTTCAACATCCCATTGGCCCATGTGAGCAGTCCTCTCTCCCCCCCCCCCACACCCCCAACTGGCCCTAAAGCTATCAACTAATTATCTCACTCCTTCCCAGAAGGTTCTCAATTGGTTAATTGTTTGTGTCCTCCCACGGGTTCTTGGTTGTATTTAACCCCATGCACACTGGTGTTCAGGGTTTTTCTGTCCTTGACCTCTTCAGCTGCAATAAGTGGTCCCTGCGGGAATCTCAGTTCAGAGAGCCTTTTTTCTTGCTTTTTATCTGAGTCCTGACAGTAGCAGATTTGATCTTGCACTATAGAACAACTGGCTCTAAAGGTTCTGCCTTTTGTTCAGCTATACCAAGCCAGTTTCCCACATCTGGCAGGGTGCTAGTGTGCTTCTCCAAGCTAGTCTGGGCTCCGGTGGGTGTGTCAGGGCTTTTGGTGTGCCAATGCCTTGGTAGCCACTTTGGAGCTGGATGAGAGGCTCCAGTGGATGGGATGTGGAGCACTGCAGTGCCTTCACTGAACTTGCCCTGCTCTCCTAGGTTACAATGTAAAGATGTCCCCAAAGGTCTGTATTCTATCGCCGTCTTCATGAACTGTTGAAATCAGGAGAGGCAGTGGTTTCCTTGCCTCCTCCCCTGGACTATCTCCTGTTAATGGGCCAACAATGTCTTGCCCCATGAGTCATAGATAACCCCCTCCGGGAGCCATTCCTCTTTAATGGGCAATCAAGGACCCACTGCATGACTCATATGATGACATCAGCCCATTGTGAGATGCTCTGCCCAGGGGGAGGAGCCAAGCATTCCCACCTGGATAGAATGTGGGAACGTTATTATTATTCTTGTGACGGAGCAAGCAGCCCTGACCCACTGGTTTCCAGAGGACAAGAGCTACCAGACCTTTCTGCAGGATCACCACTTCAGCAAGACCACCTCATCTGGACTTCTACCATCACCCTAACTAGCAGGGTGTCAGGTTGTATTCTGATTCTTTCAGTGGTTGTTTTTCTTTTGTACTACTGCATGTATCTTACACTTCTTCCTATTAAATTGTTTTTCTGACTTGGAGTCTCACTGGTTTTGCTTTCAAACCAGCAGACCTGCCCATCTCTAGCCATGGACTTATTGTTTTGAACCAGCAATCTGACTCTAAATAATCTTTGGTCCAGTACAGTGTCCTGCAGGGAAGTGATTGCTGTAGAAGAAAAAATCCACAATTTTATATAGATTTCTAGAAGCATGGTCACATTTAAAGTATTTTGTAGCAGTGGATGCTAAGCAGTTTCATCTTTCCAAAACCACTGTATCAATTTCCTAGCCTTAGGCAATTTGATCAAGAAAACTTTCACGTTTCCTCCCTCCAGCTTCAAGCACTACCTCTGAGGAGCACAGATTTCTGTCCTGCTGTTGGGACAAATTAGACTGTCACCTGAAATTCCATGCAGTATTAATCCTGTTATTTTTGTCTCCTAAGAATCTTGTAAAATCTTTATGCTTAATAATGACTTTATGCATAACAATACCACTGATACCAGTGTTGTGGTCTGGACATCATTTATAATTGTATGCAAATCTAACAGACAAGTATGCAAAACATAGCCTCTGACATAAAACTGTAAAGAATTTCTAAGCATCCCTATATCTAAAAAAATGAATCTCCTTTGCTTTTCTGAAACTTCAGCTGAAGATGACTTCAAAGTAGAAGCACTTTGCACATTGACAATGGAATGATGAAGAGCCTCCTAAAACAAAAACACCTGAAAACATACACTACATTTCACTTGCTTTTTTATCTCATCTTCTTTGAGAGAGTTTTGGTTGGCTGCAATTTTCTTTCTCCTTGTGTCCTGCAGGGGACAGCAGATTTGTAGATGAACTGATAAGCCAGAGAGAGATGTTTCTCTTGTTCCTCTCATTTTTCTCTGCCACTTCAAGGGAAGCAGGAGTCACTCTCCATGGCAGTGTTACCGCTGGTGGCTGTGGCCCTAATGATTAATCCTTTGGCACAAGTCCCATGTGTTTCTAACCCATCCCCACATGACCTATTCAGCCACACTTGCTTTAGTTTGCAATATTTTTCAGAACCTAAAGCATTAATCCTGAAATCTATGATGTTTTTTCATATTATACTAATAATGAAAAAACTACAGATAAGAGAAAACTCTTTAGTTCAGAAGGAGAAAAGAATAGTAGCTGTAACTGTTACCAATGAGAAGCAGAACACATAATCACAGGTGATTATATGCAGTGCTTTATTGAAGGGCCCGAGAGTTAGGGGTAAGAAACCCAAATCTGACTCTGAGAGAACTTTGAAAAGAGACTCCCCCTTTAATCCCTCACAATTACATAACACAAAGGTGTAATGATTAAAATTACATTGTTCTATTGATTTCATCCAACCGTGGATTAAAACATTATTCTTGTTATGGGTCATAATTATATACAATCATCCATAAATTATGGTCACATGAATATAATTAAAAATCACCCCATTTATCAGAATAATTCAGGTAAGTTTCACCTTCACCCACAAAGCCTAACGATCCAAGGCTTGTTCTGGGCCTGCCTCCCCCCAAACATTCCATGATTTAAGAAGCTTTTAACCATTGTAGTATCATAACTGTTAGGAGACACAATTTCTTTCTCCAGTTTCTGGCAGTTAAAGTCACCATGGGGTTCTGTGGAATATGATATAACAGCAAACACATTTCAGAAAGAACATTATCATTTTCTGTAGCACTGAGCAACCATACCTTTCGATGCCAGTGGGACATAAAATTTATTTGAAAGAAAGCCATGTAATGCAATTTGCTTTCCCATTGCTTTCTGTCTTTGAGATCTAACTTCCTCCTTCTGGCTCTTTGGACCAGACCATCAATCATTCTGCATTCTGGAAAATGGAAACAAACATCTTTCAGGAGCTGCCTTCAGGGATGTACAAATGCCAGTATGTCTCCAAACAACCTTCTGTAGTAGTAGTCAAACACTGTATTTGCTGTCAGGTGCCCTTCTAGTTGCATTTGTTCATGATATAACGTAGCTGAAGTAAATACGAAGAATTTACATTAAAGCACCATGCATCCTTTAAGTCTTGAAGGAATACTTTTCACAGCAGTTTCTGAGGTTCATTAGTACCAATTCCTTTTCCTCCATGATGGTTGGAGGGTGTCTGAGACAATAGTTACAGGGAATAATACTATCCTTCATCAGCTGAAAAAGTGGATAAAGATTGTTCTGTTAACTGATATTTTGCCAGCTCTCCTATTCAGCTATAACATTTTTTGCCCCACCATTTCTTTTTGAATCTTTGTTTTTTCCCTGCACAGCGCTTCAGTTCTATATCCATGAATATTTGGAACAAAGACAATCCTTTTACAGTTATCATCCATGTTTGCAATGGAAATATATTTACAATATGTACGCATACATAGTATTATTTTCACATGTTCTGCCTGGAGAGTAAGAGATCTACACACAATTGATTACTTGGAAATGTTTACACTAGAGTGATCTTCAAACAAACTATCCAGGGCTTAAAAAGAAAACAAATCCCATTTACTGTACCACTGTATCTTCTAATCTGGGGCCAGAAGAAGAGAAGTTAGAAGTTTTTAAGACAGCCCTCAGTGGTGTGATGAGGTAAATCATTCACTGGGGATTGTGTTTCTCATTAATTACAGAAATTGCTCAGAATTCAAGTTATTCCCCAAAACAGGGAAGTAATCACTTATTCGCATTTGCTCATTTCTCTTCTGTGAGTAGATAGATGTACCTAAACAGTAGAATTTTTCTTCCATAAATACAGATGCTTTAAAATTGATTGTTCACCTTTACTAGTTATAGAAGCATAGAATAGTTTGGAAGGGACTTTTAAATATCATCTAGTTCAACTTCTGCTGAACTCATCAGCACCATCGTCAACTAGGAGAGAGCTATCTCAAGATAGGCCCCAGACTAGGCTACAGTAATTGCCACGTAGAAATAATTATCCCTCTCCCATGGCTACATGCAGGTCTAAATAAGGGCAGAACGAGGCTGGATGACAATGTCTTTGTTCATTTCTGTATATCCAGAAATGCTTTGACTGTACAGGAGGAGAGCAGTGAGAATATTCCAGCCCACAGGGGCAGGCAATCAAACTGCAGAACTGGTTTCAATAATCATCTGTAAGAATACAACCACTCAGAACAGCATAGGAAAAAGTATCTGTGCAGATTCACAGAATGTTCTTAATTCCTATTAAAAATCTTCTGTGAATCACTCAATCAAGTGAGGGACTACATATATATAAAATTGCATTTCATTAATTGAAAAAACCCCAACAAACAAAAAAAACCCCAAAACAATACAAAAAGAAAATGAAAGAAACTGTCTCTGTTTGAAAACGTCAGTCAGGAATAGTACTTTCCTTCTGTAAATTGCATTTCTATGTTTTTCTAAATCTGTAAGCTTCTATGTATTTTTCTTAATTTTTCAACCCTGATTTATTCTAGATTTATTGTATAAGATCTGGGAAGAAGATCTGCTTGTTTACCATCCACAAAAATGTGCAGTCCAGTCTATTTATCAGTCTTTGCATATGCTTTTCAATCATCTTCATGAGATATGTGCAATGCCATGCCCCAAACTCCTATTTCTGGTGCCTCACTACAGAAGATCTCTAAAGGTCATGTCATTACATGAAAACCATCTATGCAGTGTGCAGCGCTTCATCCACCAAATACTTACAAAATCATACTGCTTGCTTTGTTCTAACAGTTCTTTTTTTGAGGTGCTAATGTTGGTGCTTACAATATTACTGATAATAGTATAGTATGTGACACATATTTGAATGTGGTAATTTTATTTTGTCAGTATGGTTTCTTTTAATGTTTGCATCTTACCTCTAGAACTGCCTCCAAATACTATTTTATGAAAGAAATTCTGTTAATCATCTACATAATTTTACCATCTTAAAAACAGACGGGCTAAGACTGAAGATACCAAATATAGCAGCAAATAATTTCTAAAATGTCTGGATGCCTGGCTTTTCAGGGCTTCCAAATAAGTCCTATCACAACTGATTAAGGACATTAAAAAATTATTCAGTATCCTTTTAAGTACAGAAAATATAAATGTTCTGTTTACCTCCATATTTTGTTGAGTGAAAAGAATTAAATGACTGCTGTCTTTCCCTCTTTTTGGTAGTTAGGCTGTTAATAATGAAAAAAAAAAATTCTTATTTACTACAGCAGCATTTTTCAATAATGAACCCCTTGAACATCCTTTTGGCTAATAATTTCCAGTAACTGAAGACTTAAAACCACGTTTAAGATAGGGTACCACAGACAGCAAGAATTCAGACTATGAAATATTCCACATCTGGTTTAGAGGCTTTTTTTTTTCTCCAGCTTACTTGTTAGCTGTAATTAAGAAAATATAAAACCTACATTCAAGTTTCTCATGCAAATTTTATGTGAACAAATTTGAAAAGTGTAGAAATTGTCCAATCTTGTGAGATTCAGTGATGATGAATTAAGCCTAGGAAGATAGTATCCCTTGAGAAAGTGTCACTATTAGAACTCCATAGTAGTATTATTTTTAAAGGCAGATGAAAAATATTCAAGTTCTGTTGGGTTTTATTTTAAATATGTTTATTCCTTCCATTTACAGGAATAAGAGAGAATTAAAAGTTATGAGTAAAGTCAGGAAAACAGGTTTGAATTAATCCAATCCCCTTATAGGCTTATTTTCTGTATTGCATGTAGAAGTACAGAAATCTTAGTTTTAAATAAATGGCAAGCATATGACTTAAATATGGGGGACAACCTGTGAGAAAATGGAACATTTCTTGCTTTGCAAAGCACTTAGTGTGAAACCTGCATTTCCACTTAAAAATTAAGTGCTTGCTTGAGTGCTTCCCTGAACTGAAGCCAAAATGAAGGGTATAAAAAAACTAATAAAGAGGATAAAGGAGGAAACAGTGATTTGAAATACATCTAGCATGCATTCCTGGAGATTTTCTGAAGCCTCAATTTAATACTTATGTATTTCTGACACCAATATGATAATATCACAAAAAAACTCTGTGAAAGCTCAGAAAATTAAAGTTTAAGGCGTAAAGCCGGCATGTGAACAGTAGCTTATTTCATACCACGTAAAGCCAAATCTGACGTAGCTGGACTAGAAAAATCGGAATGTAATTGTTGGAGTCGAGGGTGTTCCCCTGGCTTTCCTGGATGCCTCGGAACCCAGGCGAAGGGCTCAGAGGCCTTGGCACAGTGCCCAAGACCCTTGTGGGTTTGATTTAAGTCCCTGGAAAAAATTACCATAATTGCAGGAAGAATTACAGGTCACAAAAGATAAGTAGAGTATAAATTAGATTGTTAGAAGGTAGAAATATGAGTTTGTAACATTGTTATGATAAGAAGCTTAGAGTTAAGATGGAGGATTTTTAGGTGTGGTATGTAATTTCTTCTTCTTCTTCTTCTTGCCATCCATCTTTGAGCCAGGGTGGCATTTCTGGACTGGCTTGTCAGAAAACTGGGCAATGTAATGTAAGGGTCACACATTGGAAATTAACAGTAAACATCAATGTACGTAATTTGTACTATAAATGCCCTCTGGGCAGGCAGTGTGCCCCTGACAAGTTTGCTAGACAGACCTCTGTAACTTAGAAAATTCCTTAGATAAGAAAGAATAAACAACCTTGAAAACCTTGGAGAATGACTTCTGCATCTTCTTCGCTGCTCGAGTTGAGAAAAAAGGAAAATCACGAACTTAAACCACCTGAATGTCCTGTGTGTGGGTGATCTCAGCCTAGCAGACCCCACAGACAGTGACAGTAATGAGGAAGAAGTTGAATAGGAGTTTTCATAAAAGGCATTAGAGAGATTATATACCAGTGATGTCGTAATTAACAAAATGGAGCATTTCTTTTTGTTTCACAGAACAGCTCATCGGATCAAGAGGCACATGTCTGTGTGTTAGTAATGGCTGATTTAAAAGATCTGTATCATTTCATGTTATTTTATGTAATCCTGGTTATGTGGCATAATTAATGACTTTAAATATTCTTTCGACAACTAGAACATGTGCTGTCACTTGAAATTATTCCTGTCCAATCTGAAAAGTTTGAAGCAGATGGAAGCAGCATCCATCTTCACCTGATTTCTGATACCAGCTTAAACAGAAGAATATTTTTTCCCTTAACGGAATATGCTGCCCTGATGCTGCCTCACAACAGGCCAGACACTACAGACAGCAGGCTCCATAATTAAAATTATATAATTCCTTTCAGTTCCATCCCCATTGGATTTCCTAATGCCTGATCTTACACGGCAGAATTTCACAAATTCTATTTCTTCTGAAATATTGGAACACATGTTAAAACATCTGCAATCAGCCATGAAAGTTGGGGCAGGTTGTTTAACTTGGAAAGAATACAAACAAATACACTTCTTCAAAAGCTAAGTTTGGCTTGCAGTCTGAGGCTCAAGGCAGAATTTGGAAAGACTGGTAGGATCTTTTAATGCTTCCTCAGAAATCATCAGAGAGCATCTGTGTTTCTTGGTGTACATCATAAAGTTAGTTCTGTCAGTTATTTATTCTGCATTGCACAAAGGGTTAAGAACACTCCAGTACAGACGGCTGTGTTCAAGGTACAACCCCACACCCAAACATAGCACCTTCAAGATGGTGGTAGACATAATAGTGAGAACAAAAAATCCAGAAGGAAAACTGTCAGCAGGTTGTGAAAATTAGTATATCAACAGGCAACAGAAAAGTCATGCTATTTTTCTTCTTTCTAGGAGAATAAGAAAACATTTTGGACTCACTGTTTTTCCAAGTTACAGATCCAGCAACTCTGGTTGTACCTTTGCTGTATTGCGGACTGTCACGTGGCCTTTAACCTTACCGCAGCCCTCTCTGACTTAGGAAAAACCTTTCTGATTTGAGCCAAAGAGATGTTATTTTTAATGCAAATAGAAACATTTTCATCTAAACCTGTTTGTTATGCTTGTATGTTTTGGACTGCTGCATGAGGAGCCCTTTGGAGGCACAAAGCAGAGGATACTGCCTTGAGGCAGAGCCTTAGAGGCTGATGTCCAGTGCCTTGGTGCGCAGAGAGATAGTCAACAGCATCCATAGCCAAGTTGTCTTGATAGAGATAGGCTCAGAATACTCCACAAGTGGAAAAACTGCTACATCAAGAACAAAGAAAACTACATTCCACAAGTGTACCATTTTCCCACTCCCAAGAGAAACAGGGAAGTGTGGACTGCACAGGTAACCAAGCTACAACTGAGACCGAGACTCTTAAGGGTCTGCCTTAAAATACAGCTAAGGGTACAAACACTAAATTAGCTTGGGTAATCTTGGTGAGTTACCTCTTTGCAAAATTCAGTGTTAAAATCAATCCCAGTAACAATGCCTTTGCCCAGCTAAATACAATGCAAAGCCCCAAGAATAAGGAAGCACACCACACTTCAATTTCAATAGATAGTAATCCCATATTAAGAGGGAGAAAGGGCAGCTTTGACTACAGCATAGTTGTGCAAATAATAAAAGACCAGTCCATCCTGATGGCAGTTTATGGTAAATGGCAATACACCCTAGAGCCAATTTTGTCCTATGTCTTCAAATTTACTGACACTGTATTTTAACAAGTTCATGCATATAAATAGTCTCATTCAAGAGATTTATAAGATTAATGTTTTACAGTTATTTTAAACAACATAAAAAATACCTTCCTTGCCATATACTTTCACCAAAATATTTGTAGAATTTTTTCTTGCCACAAATGTAATATTTTATCCACATTGTCTGTAATCAAAACAGCTTTAAGGGTAAGTCTCTGTCTGCAAATAAATTAGCTATCTCCTTGTGCAAGTCAGAGAAATGATTAGCATGAAATAAATACCATGCTGTTCTCTTGATTCTAGGGAAAGCTGAGTGAGTTAATTTCAAGAATCTACGTGTGAGATAGAGTAGGGAAGCTGGGAAAAAACATGCTGAATAGCAATAGAAAAAGACTTCTCTTTGCTCCCTGAATATATATCATCCTTCCAAAATGAGATAGGTTTCTGTAATGCATGCCACAAGAGCTTGGCCTGTTTGTAGTTTCTCATTCTGTAAGAGCATTTGCGACAGAAACAGAAGTCCTCTTCAGTTTTCTTCCCTGCTTTTTTGATTTATGCTGATTCCCTTTCATGGTCTTCCTTTGTTGCAAGAGAGGAGTGACCACTCTTAAGATCTACCCAGAGACAATCTCTCTATCAGTGTAGCCCTTCCTTTTCACCCTTCTCCTGCAGGTAAAGCAGTGCAGCTTGAAGAAAATTAAGAGGTTTTACAACCTCCAAGGCTGAAAGAAACTTTACTTAACAGGATTGCTTTCACATTGTAAAAAAGCAAAGGTACTCTTTGGAAGGAGCTTGAGCCTCGAAGAAAGGCTCAATGAAGTTTCGTGTTGCAGCCCATGCTTTCTTCTGTGTTGTGGTATCAGAGTCTGTGTATGATTGAGTATTTTGTATACCAGCAGTTTTTCTGACTGCATGTCCCAGGTTGTGATATAATGTACATATTCATTATTTCTTTTCCTTACTGCCACTTTTCAGTTGATTTTGAAATAAAGCAAGCTGAGCAGAGCCAAGATCAACCTTAACTCAGCATACTAAGAACTGCAATATTTCTTTTCCTCATCATATGTTACTGCAATCCAAGGATAGAAAATATAAACTTAAAAAACTTTACTCAAAAAAAAAAAAATTAAAATACCCTCACAAAAACGACAGCTTCCACAGATCTCTCACACTATACCTGAGGAAAATGGCACAAAGTCATTGCAGCTAGTGTACCAAGATAGTAAAAATTACTCCACATGCCCAGTGCCTCTCCTTTAACTTGGCGTTTCAGTTCTGTAGCTGAATGTGGTACCCTGGTAACAGCCCTAGCACAGATCAGCTGTACTGGGAGTCGTGGCAGGGTTGACAAAGAGAGGAGGAATTTATTAAATAGACTCTCTAAATCTTGCTCTTCTTTGGCAGTGCTTGTAAAATTTCATGGACACCACAGGAAGAAGGTAGGTAGAGGAGAGACTTGCATTTAGAAATGAAAACACAACAGAGTTTTCTTAGCCTTGTGATGGAACAGGAGCCAAAAACTAAGAACACTGAGTTCCACTGAATTACTTGGAGAGTAAAAATACTGTTATGCTCTATCATTTCCCCATTTCATTGTTTCCTCAGTAAGAGCTAAAGAGTAGTGTGGCAGGAAGATATTCTATTTCTCTAGTTGTTAAAACTACTATCCTGTAACTGGATGGTAATGCAGAAAAGAAGATAGATACGACTATGGCAATGAAGTGCACAGCTATAGCAGAACAACTTCAGCATCATTGACATAAAACAATAACAATCTTCCCTTAGTTATGAGGTCAACAATGAGTCACCCTTGGTTTAATTGTTACAAAAGAAAATTATACTTTTACTTCCTCTTCAATTATTTGCAAAATACATCATTATTTGCTGAGACTGTCAAGCATTTTACAGGGATTAATAGTGATTAATAAATGCATCCAGACTAAAACAGATTTAAAGCATGGGGGCAAATAATTTGGCATATTTGATTTCCAGGTGACTTACATAAATTGATTTAAATGAGTTTCAAAATGAAAAGATGTAAGAAAAAGTTAATTAACTTTTATAGATATCGGACATTATCAGAATGGGATTACATCCTCATGCACAACTGTGACTATGTGACTTAACATTGTCCTACATGCAGTGAGCTGGAATTTTAATGTTTTTTGGCCCCTAGACAAGTAGCAGAATTTATGGAATCAAGTGAAATAGATGTAGTAAAGGAAGATAACGAATATGTATTTTGCAGTGCTTTTAAATTATGCAAGTCTTTCCTGTTAGGCATCCTAAATTCATTATTTCCTCCATATTCTGGAATTACTACTTGCTTACAGGTGTACATCTAGAATATCTCAGAAGGTGTGCTTGCATGATTCACAGAGATGGACCAGGAAGTTCATGCAAGGCTTAATGATGACTTGAAGTCAAAATAATTTCTTTTCCTATCCTCACTGCAACTGTTAGCCTGGTGTGCTTCTCTAGTTCAGTCTAACCCCCCTTTTTTTTCAATCCACTGCATCTTGGGCTGTGTATGAAATCTGCTATAGGTCTGACAAACTTTTGCAAGGGGAACCACCTGTTTCACTTTTGGCAAAAGAATTTCTTTAGTCAGATTCTCACTAAAGCACTCATGGACCAAGACATCCCTAATCTGTCACCAAAGAACTCAGCCATTTAGTGCCTGGATGGCTGCCAACCACTTTGGAAAGAAAAAGTGGCACCATTTGAGCTGGTGAAAGAATGGCTAGACTTTCTCTTATAATATTTTATATCTTTTATAAATATGCAAATAGTGTAATATATGCTTTCAATCATTCTCTCTGTATGAAGTAAACATTTATTTCAGCAGAGAATTTGAGAGGAAAGGGAAAAACATCTCTGAGGAGAAAGTAGAAGCATATTTAAATTGATGTGCAAGCATCTTACCAGGGTTTTACCTCATAATGTCTGTTTTAATTTAATGTTTTAATTTATAATATCTGATCAGAACCTGATGTATTAGAAGAAATAAAAACTTTAAATCCTGCCATTTATCCATTTAAATTAAACACTAAAGCCATTCTGGGGCTTACAGAAATTAAAACCCTCACCTGAATTCATGTTACTGCAACAGGACCCGAAGGACTGATTTTCAAGGAAATGGGATTGGCTGTTATTGCTTTTAAATGTCAGTTCTGCTTGTCAAAGCACAGATGAAAACCAGAAAATAAATAAAAATACATAGTAAGTATCTCTATCACTCTTTTTTTTTTATTATTTAGTCATTTGGGATATTTTAAGACTTCACTTCAAACTGTGGAAATATGCTTACAAGCAGAGAAAACAGACTGAATTCCTGCAAGCAAAACAAGAGATGAGTACTAATGCACCACAAATGTACTCCTTCGTAAAGGACCATGAAGATACTCCTCAGCTTAGCTCTTTCCTCCACTCACAATGCAACAGTATCAAAAATATTTTCACTTGGTTATCTTTTAAATCTTTACAATATAGATTGATCACAACATCTTGAACTTCACCCGGCTGCACAGATTTAGAGACAGTAAAGTCACTGTTGTACAATTTCACCCTCCTCTCTTTGCTAGAGGCTAGAGAGACCGATTACCTTTCTTTCCAACACTAAGTGGATATTACATTACAATGCCAGGTTGATTATCCACTCTGGCTCCTGGGTCTCTTTTTCACACATGGAGCCTCCTTTCCCTGCCTGATAGACAGGCCTTGAGCAAGGTGTGCAGGTGCAGTCTGGATACCCAGGGAGGAAAGTGCTAGGCAATTTTAGGAAAATTGTTTTGAAATCCATTGTCTGGAAAGGTTTTCTCTAGAAACTGCAGAAATTGAACATTTGTGAGAAACAAACCTGAAATGAAAGTGAAGGTAGGTGAACTGAATTAATTGTAATCTAGTAACTGTGCAAGTATTTCCGCTTTGTTCACTATGTGTGTCAATCATCATGCCATCTGAATAAAAACAAGCCAGTTATTTAACTTCCAAAGAAGGAAAACATGTTTGACAGTCTACATTAGCTTCAGAGGCCAGTATTACCCAATATTTCCATTTATGGTATGATATTCAATTCATATCTATAAACTTCCTTAGCCTCTGAAGTATATAATTTAGTAGGATCAATTTGGGGTATTTGAATCCACGTCTGACCATTTTGCCCTGCCAGGCAGCTGTTGGTTTAGACAACTTCCAGCTGCCAATAGCACAAGCTGTGCATGGTTACCAGCAGCTGGGTCTGCTGCAGTTTGCTTGTTTCTGTAACATTGCAGTTTAACAGCAAGAAAGAATCTCAAATACCTATTTGCATGACTTTCTGCTCCTGGATAAAATTTTTAGGTTAATTATGAGTTATTGTAGAGAGATAATAGTGATATTTGTTGAAATAGAATAATAAACTGATGACAAGAAAACTTATCTGGCTGATCCCTCAGCCAAATGGCTTAGGGTTTTATCTGCCCTTCCCTCTATTCTGGAATGCAAGGTGTGGGTCTTCACCTAGTCCAAAGAAGTAATGTGCTGAGAAATTAACTGAATTTGCACTGTAGCAAAATTTATGATAGCATATCTCACAAAGAATCCCCTCTTGACAATATCTCTCAGAGCTCTGCTAGAAAGGAGGCAGATGATGAAGGTCTTGGTTTAGTTCCTTTACCTTCTATGGGTCATAAAACTTCTCTGCAAAAAGACTTCTATACTCCTTATAACATTATAATCTGACATAATACAGCAGGAGAACTAATAGTTTTGGAAGTCACTGTGATTATAATGGAGATTTGGATTGTAGTGTCAGGAAGTCTTGAATATTTCTGATTGTTAGGGAAATAGGGACAGCATTATATAGAGATTTGCTTATCCTCTTCAGTTATAAAGAGGACCTGGACTAATTGTAACACTTCAAAGAAGAAGCTAGGGAAAGTGAATGAGAAGGGAGAAGGATAAAGAAAAAATGTTTTATTATTAGTGTTTTCTCTCCTGAATCTAGAAGAAAGTAACTTCCAGAGAAATACAAATGAACACTGTAAGGTGAACAGTGAGGTTCACCTGTTACATGGCAACAGAGAGGCTGCCAGTGCATGCATTGACAGCTGCTGTCCCAGCCCACCCCCAGGTAACATATGTCAGGAGACAAAGCACAAGAGTTCAACTTGCTGCAGCATCCCATGCTTCCCAGATAGGCATGACACTGTGCCTGATAGTGTGAAAGCCAGGTGGCCACCAACCAGAGAGTCAGCTTGGCCATCACACGTTACCAGCCCTCTGTTCAGCCAAAAAAAAATTAAATAGTAAGTTCTCCCAGTTCAGTAGAACCTACCATAAGTTGGCAAGTGTTCTTGCTACATGAACTATTGAGGGAACTAAGGAAAAACCTGCAGCAGCAAAGAGGAATTAATGCCCAGTAACATTAGGTCCTGCAGTATATCCAGTGCTCTCTATTTCTGAAAGAGATTGATGCCCTTCATTTAATCAGCTCTCTTGAGAACTGCAACTCTTGCTTTTCAGGAGATCTCATAAGCTGCTCTCCCCAAGTAAAATATTCCTGTTGATATTTATTTGGAATGCATCAAATAGCAAATACACTACAACTCATTTTTACAAGGGTTTAATGTAAAGCCCTCACTCAGCTTAACTATGGAAAACCAAAAGAAAGCAGAAAGCAAAATCCAAAGCAAATGGGCCCCCTCTTAGGCATGACTTTTTGTATACACTGATATTAGGATAACGAATCATAAAATGTGGCCAAAATCATCCACAAATTGCATACAGCAAAAGTTTATTTGCATACATTACATAGTAATACCAGGTGTAACTCCATTCTGCTTGGTAAAAATAAGCACCAGATTTTAATTTTAAAAAGCTAATTCATGAGTCACTGATCATCACAGAACTAGAAGGGAGATCAGTTGTCCTTTGCTGCCTGTTGGCTACAGTACAACTTAAATGTTTACAAACCCAGCAGTTGTACAATCAACCTTACAGCAGAATTTCTGAAAGCAATTTTTCCAAAGTTTTTGTTTATTTTCCAAGGAACTGTTTTATTGCAGTTCTCTCTCACAGAGAGAGCTTTAATTAATTCTAAGCATTAGGCAGTTGTTTCATGTCTGGAATTTGTCTCAATTACTTACCTGATCTCAAGCCTCACTAGGTCATCTCAACCTCTGTCTTCACTAATCAGTGAGAACAAAACAAAAAATAAAACAAGGTATTTAATACTCTTATCTGCATGCCTATAAAAATAGCAACCCATATCAGTATTTTTGTTATTCTAGCAGCAACTGTGAGACAACCAGATTTTCTATATTTTCCAGCTTTACAAGATGTGTTTAAGACTGACTACTTTTTAAATGTCCATGGTAGGACTCAGCTAACCAGCACTCAGTACCATTACTGAGTACATTACAAAATTCGGGCTATGAAGTTTTCAGGTGTCAAGAAAGTGGGGCTCTTAAGCATATATTTCCTGTTAATCTAAGAGCTAAACAAAAGGATCCAACTAACTGAAAAAGAAAATCCCATAAAATCCCATTTATTACTCAGGTATCTGATACAGAAGATCACTATACTGCTCTGAGTAATAGTGTAATCTAAACTTCCTGTTCTGGGGTTTTGCTTTGCAGCAGTTCTAGGCTCTTCTGCTCACCTGGATGTAATACAGTTACCATCCATCACATTTTTTCAGCAAAATTTGGCAGTGTTATCTTTTTTGGGTCTTCCTCATGTGGAGATAAGTTACTATCAAAGAGATGACAAGAAATAATTGCAGGCAGATTTTTGCATGATGGTCAAACCCACATTTTTTGTCTTTATTTCTGTTTCAGCAGGGCTTTGAATCCCAAGCAGAGGCCAGCAGATGGCACAGGGCGGATGACCAGAAGGGTTGATGAGCCAGTGCACACACACTGTCCTCAGGCCTGTATGCCAGCTGAAGATGCTAAAGCTCTTGACTGACCTCAGTTGGAAGACACTTCTCAGTCGCATCTGCTGACTAACCTCTCTGAGGCAATCAATTCATAATTTGTTTTTGTCAAAATTACTTAGGTTGCTTTAAGCAGTCAAAACACAGCATGTCTGCAAGTGAAGTAATTTGAACTGGAGCAAACTGAAGCAAGCACACAGAAAGCGCTGCTGGCAGGCAAGGTAATAAAGATTGCTGAAGAGAAAACCTAAGGCAATAACAAAAACAATAATATTGCCAAAATTTTAAACTATACAATCTGTTGTAAATAACCACAAATAATCACAAATTGCCTTTAAAGTGTAAAGGGTGCAGGAGACTGAACTGTGACTGAGGTGACACCTTCACCCCAATGTGTCACAGAGATCAGTACTTTCAAAGCAGCTAACCCTTACCCACACTTTCAGTGGCAATAAATAATTCAGTGGCACAGCACCTTGATACCTGAATTGCCCCATGCTAGGGGAACTTGCTCACACAGCTCAGAAAGGGCAGGAAGTGTGGCCTGAAAATACCTTACCAAATCCAGGATGAAACTCCTGGCTCTACATCAGGCTTCTGGTTGCTTGCAGAGGAATGGTGAAGGACATCCCTTGCATGGCTAGTGGCTGGACACTTGCTAAAGCAATTATGTTCAAGAGTAGTTTAGTTTTAAGTAAGTGTAGCAGCCTCTGAGTAGTCAGTCTGTCACATCAAATTAACTACAGAGCTAGTATTGGCTTTGTGATGCCTTACAATGGTTGCTTTTCTTTATTCTACTTTAAAAAATAATAATCATAAAAGCCCCTGTGCTGGCCCAGTTTCTCTTGTAACTCCTGACTGTCCTGTTGCTCTGACAACATACACCAGCTGTACTCTCTGATGGAGCACTGAGCAGCCAGAGCATACCGATGAATCTGATCCCAGGACTTGGTCTGCTCCCAGTAAGGTATTGTTTTCTATTTGCCAAGACTAACTCAACCATAAATACAATATATAATTGTTCTGCATGTGCCGTGGTACTTTTTAATCTTTGATCACATCTGTACCAGGAAAACTATTCCTATTCTCTTCTTCACAGTAATCGTTGAACTCCATATGTCTGAATTCCCCCATCTGCCACATAGTAATGTGATTACTGAAGATACACATGACATTAATATAATGAACAAAGACTGGAAAATCATAGCTGAAGCATTTGTTTGTTAGTGGGGTCAAGGATATCAAGGTTTCTATAGCCTGACTGTATTCCTGAAACATAGAGATCTGGCAAACAGCTATATGCATTCTTTGACTCTTTCCATTTATATATGTATATGTATATGTATATGTATGTATATGTATGTGTATATATATATATATATATATATATATATAAATATTCTAATACACAAAATAAAATTAGCATTAACATTTTGTTTGCCTGTAGCCTTCAGACCTTTTTCAGTTCTGACTGGCAGTTACTCTAACATCATAGCTCTAACAGCAATCAACAAATGTTTTCTTCTGCCCAGGAAGCATCCAACTTAATTACACATGCTTCCCTTGGTCACCATCCATTTTGGACACCTCTGCCCTTCTCTCCTCCCTTTTTCCTACCATTTCAGTTACCATATCACCTTGCCATCATCACCTTCCCTTTCTTTTCAGCTGCATCTGGGTTTCTTCTCTTCCTGGGGTCTCAGCAAATCATATCCCTTTACCCAATGCAGCAGCCTTCTTATGTGAAGCAAGATTTAAGCTGTGGTGGTGCTTCACACCTTCTTCCTTTAATTTCCATTAGCTCTCACCTGTCCCTACATTTCCCACAGGAAGGAAACAGCTCCCTTTCCCGCTGCGTGACTATGGTTTCCAAAATGCTGTGAAAAGATAGCTGTTAAGAAGGGCTGCTAGCAGATTTAAAAATGTAACTCCTCAAAAACCCTTTGAAAATTCTGCTGTGGGATGGCCCTATGCCTTCAACATCAACACAGGGTTGTTTGACCTGAGTTCTGACTCAGCTTTACAGTGACATGACCTCTGGCACAACCCTCACTGTATAGATCATGCTTAGTAATATAAGTAAAGGTAAACTCACAAGCTGAAGACATCCCATAAAATACTTGAAACAAACTGCTTTACCCTTTCCTATTAGCAAAGCAAAAGCCAAGTAAATATTTCAAGATCTTAAACTTACTGAAACAGAGAAACACACAGCCTGCTGGGAGAACAGGCACGGCCCAGTGTGGTTTTGCTGCCAGCCATACAATGGCTTGTCCATGGAGCAGCTGGATCCAGCCCTGGCTCTGCACAGAATAGATATAAATTGTGAAGGAGCCTAGGCAAAACTGAAAACAGTGAGATTTGCTCGCCCTGTTTCCACATGAAATGAAATGTGCTTTTAAACCCAGGAGTGAAGTTTGGGGACACTTACCATTTGAATGTTACCAGATGGGAAGCAGCACAGACATGCTATCTAGCAGGCAAGTCTTTCTTAGCTCAGAGGTCTCTTGATATTGTGGACGTGCCTCCGCAGAGTTTCTGATAAGTTACTGCTCAAAATAATTATTTCTTTACAATTTTTTGCTTAGGATACCAGACCACATCAATGCTCAGCCACTACTAGCCATCACTAGCTCTTCCTCTACTAGACCCTGGCAGACACAGAAGAGATGGGGTCATAGATTTTTTTTTTCCTATGGAAATAAGACTCTTGAATCCTACCCAGATATAGCACAGCACATCACTGACTCAAATTAACTGTCCACAGCAAACAGTGCCTGAGACATCTGGCCATCTGGCTGCTATGACTAGCAAGTGCAATTAGCCCCTTTTTTTCTCATTTATTCTCTCTGGAGACCATCAACATATTCATGGAGGAGGTGAGTGGCACTTCTGAATTTTAAGAGTCTTTCTAGATCTTATCTCTGTTATACTTACTGCAAATCTACAGAGAAATTAATTATTTTCACAGTTAATATTATTTTGAAAATAAAGCAGAAGTAAAAGAAGAAAATTAAAACATTAATTACATCACTTTCCAGTAAAAAAATTAAGAAAATGTCTGCTTTCTCTGAAGAATCTAATTTCTTTACTTTAAAGCTGCGTGATGCACATTTTTCCCAATAACAGACTCATTTTTTGACAAAATCACAGACATTTGATAAAATATATCTTATTGTGTTAAATGCTTTCTGTATCACTTAATAACACAAAATTCTTTTAAGTCTTTTCCCTTTAATTATATGTACCGAAAACCTATCCCAATCACTCAGTCAAGTTTCTATAGCATAACAAGTTTCACACCCCAGTCTTTATGCATCTTAGGAAGATACATATCATGCTTAGTCTTCCATGGTTTTTCTATCAGAAGGAGCATAGCTGGGAATCTCAGTTTTCTCAAATGTGCCCAGATTTGGTATTTGTAAAGATGTCTTTGTTCACCTTTCCTCTTGGTCACCATGTAAAAGATTGTTTGGGGGTGCACAAGAAAGGCAGTCCAGAGCACAGGGCATCTTCAAAAAATCTGTAAGTATTTGCTTTCCTGAGACAGACAAGGTAGAAGTGCCAGGTGGGGTGGGATTCTCATGAAGAGGATAAAATAAGGCCTATGCAAGAAGTTTAATGTTCAGAGAGCACATAAAGATTACGATTACCCCAATCATAAAAATTATCATTACCCCAATTACTTGCAGTTAATCACTGAGTGTTGCAATACAGTTTCTGCTCACAGAGATTGAATCCTAAGCCAGATAAATTAATGGACACACTTCATCAGATTAAGACCAGACAGACCTTACTTGCGGATGTTTTAGACCCTTCTCCAGTTAAAACCCTTTTACATCCAGCATTCAATAGTGAGATCTAGTGATTAATTATATCTCATACATTATTTTGATAAAGACAAATTAATAAACCTTTTATTGAACCATTGAGCACAGCTCCTTTGTGGTCTTGCATTAGAAAGAGGAGAGTGTTATAGTGTTATCTTGATCTGTTGTACAGTATTCCCAGAAAACAAAGCATACAGACAAGTTTACTGCTTCTAAAATGTTACAGGTAAATCCAAAATTTCAAATGTCTGTGAAGACAATGCAGTCCAAAAAAGTGGAAACAGTTTTTCTCAACCTTTCACCAAAGGTGTACTGAATGAGGTGGGGCAGCTTTTGTGTAAATGCTATTCAGTACAAAAAACCTATACCTACAAACCTTTTTCATATTCTTTTTATTCATATTTACAATTTATGTGACCTTTCTTTTGTCATTAAACTGCAAAAATAGCCTTTAATAGAGACAGCCCAAGCATGAGCTGATATATAGCTGACTGCCTTCAGAGATAGCTTCTTTCCGGAGCCCCTGACACCAGTGCAAATTTTTAACATGCATCTCTCAGGGGGGAAAAAAAAAATCCAGACACATTAACAATCTTCAGGAAATGCACTGCCATCTATAGTTTGCCCATGGTGTGTTTTCACAGACATGCGTACAAAAGAAATTTTGCCATGTTGCTCTAAGAATAAGATAAATCTGGGCTGTTCTTCCTCATTTATATGATTAGCCTTTGGCATTCAGTAAATTGCAGTTGTTTAACCTGTCTGAAAAATAAATGGAGTGTTTTTTTATCATATCTGTATGTGTGAACACAGTCCCTGCATATGCTGTATTTGTTCCAAACTACAGCCTATCACATATCCTCTAAGCTTTTTCAAAATCTGGCTTCAGTTTCTGACAAAAACCACAATTGTGAAAGTTATAAAAGAAGAAAACAAAACAAACATTTCTTTTTTTTGCAGTATCTTTCAATGTTTTTGGCAGGTTAGGGATAGTAGAATTAGGGTTGCTTCACTTTTTGCTGCTTGTTTCTGGCATGCTTGTTTTAACAATTTTTGATAGCCTTTTCATCAGATAGAAAAGAGTTCTGAGATTAGCAGAAAAAAATAGTAGAAGTATCAAAAAAAATCTGAACATAATCTGTATTGTGTTATAAAGTAGCCAGATATTTTATTTCTTATTCTGTCTCGGTTTTCTCTTCCAGTGTTTATAAAACATATATCTGTCTAGCTTTCTCAAAATGCTTTTTAAAATGAGTAAGACTAAAGTGAATTTTTACTATGAATCACCCTTTTAGTAAAACAGTTCAAAACTGTAGGAATGTGAATAATCCTATGGTATATTCTCTGGGAATTAGTTATTTTCAAGTGATAACGTTTGTGCAGCTTCCACAGTTCATAGAATTTAGTGCATTGGGCTGTCTCTGTACATAGCTATCACAAAAGAATTATTAAGCAAAAGGAAATGAAAGTGACTTCTAATCCAAAGGCTGCCTTCTAGTTTAAATGTTTTCCTTTGATGTAATTTTGTTTTTCACTTGCTCTGCCCACTGCTGTATCATAGTATATAATGCAGTTATGTTCTGAAGCTTGGAAGCGCATAGAGGCCTGACTTTTTACCCAAATAAGTGGTTCTGCTGTACAGCTCATCCAGCTAAGGAATGCCATGAAACCTTTTGTTTGCTGTAGATTTTAACAATATCATTGTAGAAATCTTGTTGGCTTAAAGGCAATTATTTGATACGCTACTCTTGCCCAGTCCAAATGATAGTATCATTTAAATGTAGCCCAGATTTTATATTAGGATACGAATTCTGTAAAGGCTTGCAAGTGCAGCTCAGAAAGAGGGGAAGGTAAAACTTTACAGCATAGAGTATAGCAAGCTACCATGGTAACACAGGGCAAAAACCTGTAAAAATCTGATTTGAATCCTTGAATATCTAAGATCCAATAATGAAAAAAGTTAAGTGCATTTTGAGTACCTCATATTTTTAAATTCAGTTATCTTATTTTCATTTTAGTTTTAAAATTTAAGTTGGAATCAAATACTTAAGCTTTCAATATTGATAATTATAAACCAAATAATTAGGATGAAGCTTGGAGAAGTTCCATACAGATTGAATATTTGGCTAAGTCTACCTGATGGTAAGCTCTCTGAATCTGTGGAAATTCTCTGAATCTATGGAGTATTTTTCCAATGTGAAATAAATCCAGGTCTGCTTTATGACATATTTTAACTAAATAAGATAGCAATAAGTCTGTTCTGAAACTTTCCAAATAGTGAATGACTGAATATATAGCTCATGAAAAAAAAAGTGCTTGGCAGAAATTTATGGTATCTAATCTTTTTTATAGTATTTTTTTTTACAGTGAGCATATAATAAAAAAAATTACTTCAACCTGTATCTAAGATTCATCTTCTGGTTGTAGTGTTTTTTTATATTCACAGAAGGAAAAAAAAATACAGTAATTATCCCCAATAAATAATAGTTATTTCATTTGAAGCCAAAACAGGATTGTTCATACTGCTCATTTTGGGCAGTTCTTTCTATGTCAGTTACAGAAAGTTCCAGTAATTTTCCTGGTGAACAGTGTAGCTGGTTGCTCATGTCTTACAGTGGAGAATTTGGGGGTTTAAGGGCCACATACTACAACAAAGTGCTCCCAATTCCTTTTGCTCGTGTGTACGAAGAAACACAGAGATTTACAGATGATGATGCATCTGCCAAATTTACACTGAAAGAAGCAGAATGTTCCCTTAAAGCAATCTCTGAGCTGCAGAGGTAGGACTCAGTAATTACATTTAATTTAATTCAGACTGGTTTATGAGTCAATTACTCACAAATCGAGCAATGAGAAATTGAGGAGATGTGAAAGAAAACAGTCCCACAAATCTGTGGGTTTTTTCTCTGATTACGGAATATAGGGGATCAAAGTACTAAACTCGACATAAATTATCATAATTTCATTGAAATTAATGGTCTTATCTGCTTGGTTATATGAAACACAAATCAAGTTACTGAAACACACAGGGATGTTACTAAGAACTAGTTAAACAAGGTTAGCTTTCTTGACAGTTTAAAAAATAATAGTTCCAGTTTATAGAGGCAAGAAAGTGCCATAATCTCAGTTCCTGTAGTGCATGTGACTCTGCCAATGCTCAGCATTCATTGGCTCTGCGTGTTTTTACATTTAGTGAGTGTTTAGTTGAGTTCATTTCTATCGCACTATGTGTTGACATCGAACATACCGCAATATGCTTCCTATAGTCTTCTAACAAGGCAAGTGCAAGTTTAGCAGTGATTGTAGCCAACAGGAGTTTGATACCCAAGGGGTGAGTTCTTCATTCAGATGCTGCCTCAGATTTTTCATTTCTAAAATGACTTTGTCTTCTCAGGGTTGCCCCAAAGGAGAGATCTGAGGGAAGTCCTGCATATCACAGTGAGTATTCATTACCAGTCTACTTATTGATACTGAAAACTTGAATTTTTGCCCTTCTGTGGATGGGCCTAAAGAAATGCTCATTTAGCCTCATCATTTAGCTAGCAATGTCTTTTCCAGAGGAATACAGTCTCCTTTGCCCTGTACAACAGTGAGAAATATAAATAAAAATACATTTCAGCATTTTACTCCCCCTTTAGGATCACTATAGATCAGACTACATGTCAACCTAACATCAAGGAAATTTCAAATTTCCAGTCCAGAAGATCTGTATAGTTTTGTTTCAAATAGGCTGAAAATATTAATTTCAAAAGTGCTGAGCAAAAGAAATCTACCAATCTAGGGCAGATGCACAGGATTTCGTCTTAAGTATGTTAAATTGAAATGGTTTTCAGGAAATGTGAAGTGCAAACCACCTCATCAAACTCTCTCTCCATTTTTATACTCATCTCCAAGCATATAGCACGACATTGTTCAGGGGGGGATTCTTCATTATATTCTGGGCTGTATGGTCCCCTGGGAAGTTTAGCTCACAGGGAAAAATGTACTCCCAAATATCACCCTGGAAATTTCTAGAAAGTACCATTTAATTTAAGCATTTCCAATTAGCTAACCAATTCAAAGTTTTTGGAACTGAGTTGAAACAAAACAGGCCTTTTTATTTTCTCAGTGTAAAGGCCTAGACTTTAGCAAAACAGCAGTTTCTTTTTCTGTATTTTTAGAGATAGAGTAACAATCTTTACTTTCTTCCTACCTATATTTGGACATTCAGTTTCATTATGGGCAGTAGAACCCTGCTATACCTTTAAAGAATAGCATATTTCAAAATTTCTCTTTATTTTTTCCCAGTTGACATCTTAAAAAGTGCAATGAAAAAGCAACACAAGTCAGGCATTCAGTTTCATACAGAAGTGTTGATACAAACAGCATGCTAGAAAAATTTGGCCTCTGTGATAAAGAGCTCATTTACTTCCATTAACCATACTTTTAGAGTACAATTCTGTTTTTTCACCATTTTAATGACCATTGTCACTTTGCTTCTGAACATACCAGTCATTTCCTGTGTTGCGAGCAAAAACAAAGGGAAGACTTAAATCTGAGGGCACCTGCTCCAGTCAGTGAGGGGCCTACAAAACTAGTCAGTCCCCAAACTCCAAGCTGCACTTGAAAGCTTTGACTGCTCTAGGTGGGGTTTTTTTGACTAAATTAAAAGCAACTGGATTTTTTGTTGTTGTTGTTATTCCATTTTAATTTCTCCTGTATTGTCCATTACCATCTTAGGTGCAAATATCTATACTACCTCACTTTTCTTTAAATACAGACAACTTGGCATCATGTTTGTTCATCATAATAGCATGTTTCTGTTGTGGTTTCTGAGTCTCCCTTTTTACCAGGTTCAGCAAATCATTCCCACTGGGGAAAACTGGATTTACAGGGAGTTTCTAACTCTTCCCATGGAACATTCTTGATCTTGAAGAGGGAAAGATATTTTCCACTCCATTCTGACAGGCAGAAGCACTGTAGATACTTTCATGAGTAAATGCATTTAAATTAATATGAAGCATCCAGCTCTATCTCAAGAAACATTCACAGTCTCTAATAAACAATTACTTGCTCCTGGATAAGTTGATTCACCTTACAAATTTAGCTTTCTGTGAGAATGAAAAATTAGGACTATGTGCCAGTTTTCAGACTGAGTCTGAAGGATAGTAGATAGGTGCAAAACACCTTATGCAACTTAATAACATTAATAACGTGAACTAAAAATTTGGTTGTCTAGATCAGATGTGTTTTGTCACAATACTGGTCTTCTGCTAGATCTAGCTTTAACAGATAAAATTTGGAAGGAGAATTTCACTGTTTGTTCTCATCCTAGAACACACATTGTAAGATGCATAGAAATACCAATATCCTTTAATCATTTAGCCATGGCTATTTATGATCTTGAAGCTCTTCAAATTTTGTATGGATTTGACAGTGCTGTTTTTTCATCTGGAGACATTGCAATAAAACTTAATCTTCACCTGTTAACAACAGAACTACATTTATGGGCCAGGTCTTTTAACTTCCTCTGGTACAAATTCTTACTCTCTGTCATTTCCTGCCTACAGTAATACAAATGCATTCCTCTAAAGAGCTTATTTGTTTAACAAGTGTTTTTTTTTATGAAATTGCTAAAAGTAGTTCTACATTTTACTTATTTCTAGCATATAGCAACATGTATTTCCAGGTAGTTAAGAGAGTTACAACAGTTTAATTTTTATACTGAACAAAAATAACTTCTGTTTCACTTTTTAATTTCTTGCATTTGGGAGAGGAAAATAACAGTTTTCTCCAAATTACTCATGCTTCTGAAAATAAATAATTTTGATGACATTTCAAATTACAAAAGAAGTTACAAAATTTATGAACATTCTTACAGTTATTGCCAGCTTTTCTGGTAGAAAAATAATAAAAAAAAAAAGATAGAATTTTTTGCACTGATTCAGCATTTTTGTCTCTATTTAGATTACAGTGGGTGTAGAATAATAATAAATCAAAGCGATAAAAAGACAAAAGTAGAGCACAGCAATAAAATGAGGACAACACAAGAAGTACGTGGCAATTTTTAAAATGAAACCTGAAATGAAATTTTTAAAACCTGAATTAAAATTTGGGTTTCTATTACTCTATTGAATATATCTGCATATGTTTCATTAACATTAATATGCAATCTGATGGCTTTAGACTACAAAAAATTATTGATTCATACCAATACCTCTGATCTTCTACTGCCCAGTCAAGTTAGAGGACTAATGTATGTGTACTGTCATTTCCCTAAGGTGCTGCATTACCGTTATTGTCGTCACATACAACCTGACAGTCTGAGAAACCTGCAACTCTTCCCAGGCCTAGCCTGGGAAGTTGCAGAGGGCTCAGGAGAAGAAATCAGTTCTCATGCTATTCTGGGATGCTATTCAGGGCAAAGGAATGCAGGCAATGAAAAACAAAGATATGCACCTGCAGTCTACGTGATGTTGACTTTGACCTGTCTCTCAAAGAGTTGTTTTCCTTTGTTTTGCCAATGGTTTTAGGAGGGTGTCTCTGTTTCTTTGTGCTGACCCATGTAGTTTGATCTGACAATGTTCTCTATAAAAGATGCAAGCTCTGTTCAAATAAGGTTTTTCCTGGTTCTCCAAGCCTGTGTATTGGAGTCCTTTTGTGACGTGGACTCAGCAGTGACAATTATAGTAAATTACTGTATTTATGAAAAATAACTCTGTAAGTTCCACAAGAGAAAATACATTCCTTCTCAACTTCCTGAATGTCTTTGGCAGTAAGGCAGAAGCAGGTGTATTTTTCTGTATGATTAGCTTCTTAGTTATTTCAAAAAGACAAATAAAACCTGCTCCATTGTCTCTGGGCTCCAAATATACCTTCCTCAGCTCAGGGAAGCTTGCTTTGGTTTAAATCACCCTGCATCTTACTTTAGGTTCTGTCCAATATAAAACCAGCAGATCAAAGTCCATTGGTAGATAGGAAAAATTACAATAATATAAAATATATTGGGGCAGAACACAGTAGGAGGAGCTGAGATGGTCAAAGGGTGGATTTGTTATGGCTGGAAAGGGCATGGGTGTAACAGAAAGCAGCATGAAGGAGGCCATGCAAACTGCAGGTTCCTCCTTATTGTGAATCATCATAATTTCCACCTTCCGACAATGAAGAGAAACAGAGCCAAGGGCTCCCACCTTCTCCAAGCACCTACAACCCTATCCCCAGCCCTGCCTCAGACACTCCTTCCTATCAAAGAGCTCCAAACAAAGAGCTTCAAAACTACTTGAAACACTTGCCCCTGTCCCCTCCCTGATCCCTTCCTTTAAGTTTATTCTGTACTTAGTACACAGCATATATTTGATAACATACAGAACACTGAATTTGTTGCAAAAGAATTGCAAAGGCTTATTATACTTCCCTCTGCCTTAACACTTTTGAAAAACTGGGTGCACTTCTACTTATAAGAATGGCTCAAGAATTTCAAAAGATATATCAAATGTTCCTTATATACCTTACTGCCTATTGCTGTCACACTGATAGTACCCTTCATGAGATGGCCACAAATTATCTCCTTAAAGGAGGAAGAATTCTATAGTCACAGTTAAGAGGAGAACAGTTTCAATCTCCTTCCTGTGTGTTTTCTTCCGGTGTGTCAGCAAGGTAAAAATTTACTGTGTACAGCTGCAACACAATAGTATACACGACCCTTGCTTCAGTAAAAGCACTAGAATGTGAAGTCCAGAATGAAAGCAGGAACTAATACAGAATTAAAGTATGTCCACAGGTAAGATACAACATCAAAATGTCTGTTAGCCTGAGGAAATTGCAATTGATAAAAATTACAGTGAAAGCCCCATAGAATTATCCCAACTCTCTACCTAGTCATAAATAACAGCTCATGAAGCACAGCTTATTATATAAGCAAACATTGTTTTTATTAATACAAAGGATTACACTGTATCACAGACTGCCAGAATTAAAAAGTACCTTCTTTGGCTCAGAGCTACCCAACCAAACTTTGTGGACCATGTGGGGTTTCAGATTTGCTGCGCATGGAAAGCCTACATGGATGCAAATAGTCACAACACTCCAGTAAATCAGGGCACCCATCTTGTTATCAACCTTGGTCAAGATTCCTGCATATCCATCATAGACTAGATTACTATGCAAACAAATAGGCTACCACAAAAAGTAGGAAGTCTGGCATATATACTAAAAGGTGACTTAAGGGTATGTATATTGTACTGAAAGCAAAGATCATGAGTGTTAACAAAAATGACAGAAATTACTTAGCTGCTAATCAAACATGTTCACTAAATAACATACTTGTGTATCTGTTGCAAAACCCATTAACAGAGGAAATTAATGGCTAGAAGAATTGAACGTATTCAGTCCAAAGCACTAAAGGGGGAAATCTATAATCTTTTTTGCAGGTAAATGTTACCCATTCTGATTTTAAAACTGCTGAAACAGTCACTTAGATGTAAAAAACAAAAACAACCAGCAAACAAACAAAAATCAAACCAACCAAACAAACAAACAGAAAAAACCCAAGTAGAATATGCTGCGTTGCTTATGTAATGTTGTCTATTATAAAGTAAAAGCTATACAAAACTTTTAGATAACTTTGAAGTCCCTCCTGATTAGGTGTACCCATCACTACTTGATTAAACATGTAATTCTTAATTAAACAAGTCCTGAATTTTGAATTCTACTAAATCCATTAATCTTATTTCTCAAATATGCTTCTAGACAATGCATCCTTTTTACCTCACTTGTTTGTCTTTATACCCTCTAACTACTTCACACCAAGTAGGAAACAGGTATCTTTGTCTGCAGACCTTTTAAGCCATTCTACCAAGTTAGTCCCAGGTTTTTTTTGTGTGCTGAATTATTATCTAAAGAGCACTGGGAGAACTTTGCAGCAGCAAGTATTAAACAGATGTAGACTGGCAGAGCTCCCTTCCATGATTTATCTCAGCTGAACTTCTTTACATGTGTGCTTAAAATAGACTCAAAAATCTGAAAACACATACTGAATGCTTTCTCAAAATTTGACTCCACTTTTGATCCCATTGAAGTAGAAGCTTATCTGATCCTTCTGAATCTCCATAGCAAGTTTCCTCATTAAGCTTCCAGCTCTGAAAACATCATCAGTGTTATCATTAGGAGCACAGCCTTTCTCACAGTACTTAGGAACTTGCTTTGCTAAAATCAGGAAGGGAGGTACAATGAAAATGGAAAATAACACAAAATAGGGAAAGTGACTCACAATATATTGAGTTCTTTAAAGGTCTTAGATAAAACGATAATAACAATAACTTTCACTTTCCAATAACAGAACCAAACCTTTTCTTTGGCCTCAGACTGAATTTATTTCATGTCAGCTGGCTTCTGACTCACTGAAACATGCTTCATCTGCTCTAATATGTACTACCTGGTGATTTTTCTATGCTATGGAAACATATACCCCCCTGTAGAATTTTCCAGAACTATTTGAGTAGAAATATTAGTCAAAGGAGACTTCAATCTTCCTTTTTTTGTTTTTCCTCATATGCTGCAATGGACGTCTCATTTGAACTTGAGTTGTGTGAGTTAAAGGCTACTTGATCATCTTGTTTTCATGGACAGCTGGGCTAGGATTAATGAATAGGGTCTTCAGTGTCTTCTGATAGTTATGTTAGCAAGGTTAAAGACATAAAGAGAGCAGGTATCTAGATATCACAAAAATATAGTTAAATACAGAAGTTCTGAAAACAATTTAATACAGGGTTAGTTTTTAATTTGGTTTTAGTTTGGTTTCTCTTAATTAGTCACTTGCAGTACTTTGTTGGAGTGTTACAAGATTTCCTGTGGTGTTCATTCTAACTGAAATGGAACTCTCTCACATGAATACCTAATGTGCAGATATTGATTAAAATCTGGACCTATCTGTTATGGGAAATAGCCAATGTACTGAAGCCAGCACCTGAGGTGAATGTTCTCCCTTCTGTCACTGCTGCAACTTGTATCTATTCCTTCACAATGAGGCAAGACCCAGGCAGCTGGTCTTGGATCAGTAGTTTCCAATAGTTATTTTCTCAGATCACCTCCGTGGGAAGAGACTTTACTCCTTTATTCTGTGTTATTTGTTTTTTCAAACACCACAATGACCTAACTTTCACAAATTATTAAGGAGTTCAGAAGTCCTTCTTAGTTTGGTTTGGTTTTTGTTTGTTTGGTTTTTTTTCCCTGAGTAATTGCAACTTACTGCTCTTATGGAACTTTAAATGCAGATCATATAAGCACAAGTATAACTTTAAGTACAAGCCGTTGCCAGGATCTAAAGGAACTACTGGAAGATATAAATACCTAAGAGAGTGAGTGCCGTGAGAATTCAGGAGTTGTAATTTCATGCCTGGAAGTAAATAGACATTGCCTTCTCAGCTGGCAAGGATGAATCCACAGCTGCTTAGACACAGCCAGGAGGAAACAGGAGGTACAAGGATACATATTTGAACTCCTGTCCTTCTCTCTCAGAAGGGGTTCTGACTCAAAACCCGATATCACATGCCCACCAAACAGCCATGGAGTTCCAAGGCTCTGCTGATCCCTCAAGCCCTACATGGTACCAAACAAGCTTCACCCACCTCCACCCTCAGCATGGCACAAGGAAGGAAGGGTTTTGTGTGATGTTACACAGCCATCTGAGAAGAGCCAGGTGACTACAAGAGCTGAGTTTGTGCAATACCTATTACAACAGCACTTGGGTTAATAACAAGGGCTCCTAGACACCACTGTAATACACACCAAAATCTGTACTCCAGCAACTTGTATCTCAGCACACAAAGCCAAAATGCGGCTGTGGATTTTTCCCATGGCAAACTCAGCTACATCTTTCAGAGCAGTGCAGAACCTACACTAATCTGGAAAACAGCACACATAAGTGCCTGGACTTCTCACATTTCTCTGAAAAATTCCATCAATCATTCCACTGCCTAAGCCTTAAGGATTTGGTGCTGGCTAGAAAAGAAAACATTCTGGGGTAAGGTGATGATGATAAAGAAAAAAGATCCAAGGTGGGAAAGAAAAAAATGTAGTTAGAAACTACAAACAGCTTTCAACTTGTGCCTTTTGGATGAGAGACATTCCTCTCCTGAGCCTCCAAGTTTTTATGGGTTAGAGCCAGGACATGAAAAATGTATTCTCTCATCTCTTCCAGTTCCCACCTGTGAGTCATCACAAGAGATCTGAAGATCAATTCCACTTAAAAAAAAATGCCCTTCAGGTTTTAGGACAGATCCTCTGAAGGATCCAGACCCTAAAAGAGGAGGAAGGCCAGTAAGACAGATGTCATGGGTGGTTCACCACCCAACCAGGTGAACAGGCAGATGAAATGCTCTCTAAGAAGCTGCAATAAGTCTCACAATTGCTAGTCCTTTTTCTCATCGAGGACATACCAAGTGTGTGCTGGAAATAGCACACAGCAGAGAGGAAACAGTCATGGGCATTCCTGGAGTGTGTGGAAGATAACATCCTGACAACAGCTGGTGAGTGAGACAGCTAGGGAAGGTGTCCCACTGGACCTGTTGCTCATGAAGAGGAAAGGACTGGCAGGTGATGGGACAGTTAGAGTCTATCTTAGGCACATCTACCATGAAATCGTAAGAGATTTTTGGAAAAGTAAGAAGAAGAGTCAGCAGACCTGCTCACTTGTACTTCAGTACAGTACTTCACAAGTACTTCAGTAGGACAGAGTTTCCTGTGTAGGAAACTGGTTGACAGAATCCCTTGCCACCAAGTTGCATGGGAGAAGGTTTGGATTGGATATTAGGAAAATTTTCTTCACCAAAAGAGTTGTAAAGCATGCTGCCCGGGGAAGTGGTAGAATCATCATCTCTGTAGGTATTGAAAAGATGTGTAGGTGTGGCACTTGGGGACATGGTTCAGTGCTGGACTTGTCGTTGCTGGGTCAGTGGTTGTAACTAATGATCGTAAGGGTCTTTTCCAAGTGAAATAGCCCTATGATACTGTGAGGCAATGAGAAGGTGACGATATCTGCCACGCTGTTTTCACAACTCACTTCAGCAGTCACAATCCAGAGTTCAGTTTATCTTCCACTTCTGCAGCCTCAGAAGCAAGAGGAAGATGAACCATACAGAGAGCCCTGACTGCAAAAGACATCCCAGATTCACCTCACCCTTCATCTCCATAGGAGTGTAAACCATCTTCAGTGATAAATAATCTTCTAACTTTACTTCTGTAGCTTAACTAGTGCTATAAATAGTATAAGTACTTTCTTTTTTAATACAGTGAGCAGTCTTTAGATATAAAGTACTACTTCTGAGGCAGATGACAATATAGAGTGGAAAAGTACTAACAAGTAACTGGAATCTGTAATAAAATAGTAATAGTTGCAAATTTTTATACATAAACTAACCCCTACTAACCAAGGGTTGATTCCTTATGCTTGTCTTCAAAGGCACAAGCTTTGTTTAAAGCAGAATAAGGAACAAAAGAAAATTGGCCATTCTCATTATGGCATCACATTTACTTTGTGAAAGAGACACAGAATTCCTTGTCTATCCCCAAAATATTAAAAAGGAAAATAATTATGTAACATATTCTAAGTAGTAATAAAAATGACCATTTATTACATTTTGCTTTTCATCAATAGGTTTCAGGGTCAGCCTTGCTTTTCCAGAAGAGAAAATAAGGCGCAAAAGATGGAGTGACTGCCCAGAGTGATCCATCAGGCTGACACAGATTTGGAAATAATTCCAAGATTCCTGAATCCCAGCCCAGTGTTCTATCCTTAGCAGTAAATGACTGGATATCACAGCCAAGAAAGGACAGCTTTACCCAATCATTCACATGTCTCTGAAACCAAAGGCCCTCTGGAAAACACTAGGTATTTACAGTTCTGTGATCTCTGCAGTACCTGACACTTAAAGTGTTTGTAAAGACATTTTTAAAGCATATTAGTGATGAACAAGAAAGAAATTGCCTCCATAATTAGTTGTAACAAAATTTGCCACACAGATGCTTTCCTACATATTAATAAGGCTTTGAAGTTTTTACTCTGGAGGCTTATTCTCATGAGGCTTAGTAATCTAGCCATTCTTTCATAGGCACCTTTTAATTCAATAATACTTTATGTGCAAAAACATATTTGACAAATGAAGCATCTGTGTGAAATGTACAAATTGAATTGCACATGGAAAAGGCAAATCTGAAGCTCTCTGAGAAGAGATTATAACAGCAGTATGATTTCAAATATAGCATTGATGAAACTCTTGGAAAAATCTCCTTCCTTTCTTCATGATGAGGTAACTTGTAGGTAGATGTCTATGCATTTTAAAGTCTGGAGACACAATTTCTTTACAGTTATTACTAGATAACAAAAGTATAATCACTGCCTGGACCATAAAGCTTTGGCAAAGGTGACTGAAATAATCTCAGGGGAACCAAGAGCATGCTTAGAGAAGGGATATTAAGCAGCAGTAATTAAGCAACACAGTGGGAGTGGGAGTCTCAAGAGAATATGTGTTACAATGACAATTTTATTGCACATCTCAATTGCTTTTTACTATACACTTTAGCTTTCTGCAGCAGAAATCTACCACTATTTCAGACCTTCAGAAGCCTGAAGCACTCCACTGATGTCGAGCCCCTTCTCTGGTCCTGAGACCAGGTGGCACAGTCTAATCATATCCACCCTGGAATGGTAAATTTGCCCTGGAAATATCCAAACTGCCCAGAATTAATAGTTTGTCCTATATTAATTCTCAAACTATTCCAGGATTACCTGGAAGACTGCTTAGGCGCCATGGCTGTGCATGGGACTTTTGAACTGTTTAAGAGTGCAGGCAGCCTCATTCTGTCCCTCTGCCTTTACCCTGACACTGTTTATTTAGCAGATAAACCAGAGCCAATAATGACCTCCTAGCAAAAACAAGATGGTTGTCAGGTGTGATGGACAAACAAAGAATGGACAAAGGATGAACAAAGAAATACAGCACATGGAGAGGGAAGATAGGGCCAAAGTTCTTAATGGGGAAAGCAGGGAGCTAGCAGTGTTGTAGATAAATCTGAGCAATGTGGGATGCAAGAATAGAGGAGGCTGCAATAGTCAAGTTAGAAAAGGCTGAAGGATAGAGCTAGTGGAAGTATGGAGCAGCATTTGTGTTTTAAAGCTACTAGGCAAGAGGAAACTGAAGTTCAAGTCAGCCCTGGGCAGGGGCTCAGTTGAGGACAATTCTGAGATCCAAGAAATGTGGTGCTGTTCTCAGTGAGCAGAAAAGAGGAAGAAGGGAGGGCTAAGGAGACCATGTACTCTTGATTGTGGTTATAATCACTAAGCAGGATTCCCAGAAAGTAGAAGCAAGCACATGTCCTGAAATTCATCTGTCTAGACTTAAGATACCGGAATACCTGGATAGTCAGGATAGAGAGTCTCCCAGGTATTGCTAGTTGGGAAGGAAGCCTACAGATTATCTCACAGATCATACAGGATGAACATTTGGCAGTCAGAAAAAGAGCCACAGAGGTTGAAAGAGTAGCTGTCTAAAGGTATCTGGATGGAAACCACCTCAGTAAAACATGATAGCACACAAGTGCTTTTACACTCAGATATGAATCCCATGCCGTATTCATCTAGCAAACGGAATTTTTAGAGGCATACAGCTCTTCCATCTAAATGAGCAAATTCACTAATGTCAGCATCTTGGTGCATAAACACTGGAAGACAATCTGGGGTTTCTGATGTGTCAGGGGCCATTTCCACTATGTCATCTGGATATAGCCCCTCTGTTTTGAATGTTTCAAATATTTAGGCACAGTCAAAACATTCTGGTTGGTTTTAAGGGCAAAGAATGAGTTCTGGTACTGTTCAGCATTCTATTCCAGATTTATCCATTCTGGGATGAATAACAGTTTTGCTACTAGCAATTTTGCTGTTTCTTAACAGAAGTCTAAAGTAGGCAAACTTCATACTGGTGGCTAAAGTTGTCATCTTGAAGTGTGATGTGGGTAGTAATACAATACATTCAGTTGGCCAACAGCTGACACTTTGCAGTTCTGTGAATACTGTAATGCATCCATAAATTTTTTTGGGGGAAAAATAATACATTATAACATTTAGCTTTGCCTGGAAAATTATGGTGCAATTTAGTGTACGTCTTATTCTGTTTACTGACTCACAGTCACGTGGACCGGCAGCATGCTGGGGATTTCATTTGTCAAGAATGTTCCTAGGGAAAATGATCTTAAGGACTGAGAAACTCCTGGAAGCTTTTCATGCACTGAGGTGCCAAAAGAAAGCAGGAGATTTGAAAACTGAATCATGAAAGTGTTTGTGCTGGCAGCCAGCACATTACTCAAAGTTTGCTGTTATCTTTTCTCTCACCATGGATACACAGTCCTGTAAGGATGTAAAAAGCACAGCTGCCCATCTCAATCACTCCTGAGGCCAGAAGAACTTCGCAATAAGACAAGCACAGAATGGAGCAACAGGATGGTGCTAACTCTGGGCCTGGCAGAGATCTAGTTAGTACATCCTGTGTAATGCATCCTTATAAAAATTACCCCATGGCAGACTGTGTAAAACAGAAACTGCTTGTGTGCATATCACCAGTCAAAGAAAGATCACCACGAATTATGGGACAGAGGGCATCTATGACAACCTCTGAAGCTCACCCTCCAAATATGACTTAAAATTTGGACCATAATTTGAGCCACCACAATGGGAACTTGAGATAAAGGTAAAGGTAGTACTATTGTCTAGATGTTATCTCAGGCCTAGGAGTAGCTTAATAAAAATGGGGAAAAAGATGCAGAGGCACCTCACACCAGTCAGATCACAAATGCTCTACTAAGCTAGAAATGCTTGCCAGATCACTATAATACTTGCTTCTAATACATGAACCCTTTTATACAGTTGTTGACCAACTACAGGCACCAGATGTGGCCTGATGCTGCCACATCTAAATGAATATGTTTAGAGGTATTTTGATAAATATTGATAAAAATCTTGATGGTGATAATGTTTCTGAGGCTGGAGTGTGCTGTAGTGTATATGTACATGTAAGAGTTACAATTTTGCTCCTGCTTATCAAAGCTTTAAATCTTGAAGGGCTTTGCTCTCTGGTAGCTGTTTTCCACACTATGCAGTATCAATCATGCTGCTAAAGAAGAACAGACACCCTGTCCTTTCATGGACAACTCTGTTCTGCTTTTAAGTGTTTTGCAGTCTCTACTTACCTTCTGAAAAAAAAAAAAAAGTCCAATTTAAAAAAACCTAATACACGTTCTAGTGCCATTGATTGCACCAGTATTTCTTTGTGCTTATAAACATGTGCAGCTAAAAATTTTGGAGATTGACTTAAACTTCTCTTCAGAAACTGGGAAAAAATAGGATTAATGCAAGTCTTAAAATAAATAATGTATCACTCATTACCCTTTAGGAAAATAAGGGGATTTAGATCAAAGCACTCATTTGTATGATATATTTTGGTCTAAGAAAAGCACCATTATTTATACTGAAATAATGGTAATAAGTTTTCAGGTGGCCAAGGAGAGATTTTTTTATGACTCCCAAGGCTTATTTATAATTATTACTATTTATTGCCACTTTAAAAAGCTTTTACACCATTACCATGTCTAATTTTCTTAGGGATTGAAAAAAAACATATTTTCTCCCCTTTAATGTACATTTGGAATGAAGTTACTCTGAGGATGCAGACACTATCTCAGCATCCTTACAGTCCCTGACCTCATTCTTCCCATCCCTAGGTGCCTCACTGCATATGCACAGGACCTTGTCTGTGGAAAAGTTTCCTCACTGCAGAGTGCTTTTGTGACATGGAAATATAGGAGTGTATTAGGGAGAGGAGGGAGGCAAGTCAGAAAATGGGCTGCAGTATTTTGACCTGGATACAATAACCACCCACACATGAAATGAAACAACAGTCCTGAAAAACTACTTTAGTCTGATTTCAGGTTTGGGTGGGTTTCAACCTCCTCCATCCCAAGAAGTTACATATCAAAAGATTGTCCCTAATTTATATAGGGAAGGCTAGTTAAGCCTCTTTGTATTTAGAATGATAAACTAATGTCATATTGTCCTAGGTTACAATATAAAGATGTGCCCAAAAGGTATGTATTCACCATCTTCATGAGCTGCTGAAACCAGGAGGGGCAGTGTTTTCTTTGCCTCCTCCCCCAGACTATCTCCTGTTAATGGGCCATCAATGCCCTGCCCCATGAGTCATAGATAACTCCCTCAGGGAGTTATTTGTGTTTTAGTGGGCAATCAAGGACCTGCTTCATGACTTATAGAATGACATCATCCCATTGTGAGATGCTCCGCCTAAGGGGAGGAGCCAGGCATTCCCACCTGGATATAATCTGGGTTTAGGACAGTACAAGCAGCCTTTACTCACTGGTTTCCAGAGGACAAGAGCTAACAGACCTTTCTACAGGATCACCACTTTGGTAGGACCCACTTCATCTTGACTGTTACCATCACCCTAACTAGTGGGGTGTTAGGTTGTATTCTGACTCTGTCAGTAGCTTTTCTTTTGTATTACTGTGTGTATTTTACTTTTTCCTATTATTAATTGTATTTCTGACTTGGAGTCTCACTGGTTTTGCTTTCAAACCAGCACACATATTTACTGCCACTTCATGGTTTAACTAGTTATGGTGGTATTTGTATCCACAGTATGTGAGCCAGGCCCTCAGTGACTGCAATGCACTGTGGAGGAGAGATTCAGAGGCTGGAATAGGGGCTGCTGCTAGCTGTAGATCCACAAGAGGACAGCTCTTGAGGCTCCAAAGTGAGATGAGGCATCACCTCCACCCTAGCATCATGCTTCTTCCAGATGGAAAAAAAATAAAGACACCTGGTAGAAGAAATTTTATGTGTTCCTGTGCACAGAAATTACTTCTGCCACTGGTAGAAAGTAGCAACCAATAGTGGTCTTAAATTGGAAAAAGCATTTCAGCACTGCTCATTGGGATGGATTTCTTGGGAAGTAACTATGAACTATAGTGATTACCACACAATCACACCAAGCCACAGAGGCAAAGTTAAAAAAAAAAACAAAACAAAACAACAACAACAACAAACAAACAAAACAGCAAAAAATACAAATGAAAAAACTCAAACCAACCCACAAACCCCCCCAAAACAAAGAAAAACAAACAAAAAGAAAAACCAAAAAAACAACCGAAACAAGGAACCCTGAAAATTTCCAGGCATTTCACAGGTATTTCTCAGTTCTAGGGGACTCATTTTCTCCTTTCTTTTTTGCTGTAGTTTATATGGCACCTTGTTTTGCAGAAATCTGAGGTAATGATCAGAAGCCGAGCATTTTTCTTGATTTGAACAGGTTGGAACCTATAAATTATTAAGAGGTAAACAAAAATGTAAAGATGATATTCAGACATGAAGGTGAGCCCCTGGGGATGCAGTAAAAGATGGGAGAACAAAGAAAGCCTACTTTCTCACTGCTTTGCTGGTGTCTCCTAGGTTTTCCCACAATTGCTGGAGGGCCTCAGGTAACTCCAGAGGTACATTGAAAATATTTAGAGTTCCTACAGTGAATTTCTCCTCAATATTGTGGATACTTGGAGAGAACAATCATTCCAGAGAGAAAACATTTCCTCCTGAATAAAAAAATAATCAGAAGTAAAACACTCTATAGCGTGAAGATCTCTGAGTATATCCTAGCCCCACATGGCTGGAGTGCCTCACCTTACTACTGGGAAACTCCTATAGTTCCCTGAACTCAAAAATTACTCCAGGGGCAATCCTGTGAGTTAGAGCTACATTTACAGCATATGCTACACAAAACATTAAGAGTTAGAAACTTGCTTTTATTTCTTTGTTTCATGGGCTTCTGCATGAAGATTTTGAGGGGGGAAGTAGTTTGTTTTTGAATGAGTGGAATGAAGCAGGGTCACAAACCCCTACTTCCAGTTCATTTTTAATGACATGCTAAATCCAGTTCTTGTTCATTCTGCAGTCCCAGCTGTAACTGAGAAGGATTACATGTGGGTGGCACCAGTTTGCTGAGTAAATACTGCCGAGTATAATAACAATATCCACTTGTATCCTAATGAGTTCCCATTTGTACAGTGTTCTCATTCCCAGAACTTCCAAAATAATAACATATATATAGCTTTCCTTTAATCTGTGCAAAATATCCTGAAAGGTATGCAACAGAAATATGTAAATATGGGAGGCAATATAATGATACCACTGAGTGCGAACAAATAAATTAGTCTTTAGCAAATCCTCTTACTTGGGCAAATCCTGTTTTTTCAGATAAAGAAAAGGTCTCCTTTTTGTTTTAATAAAGAACTTTCTCTGAAAACAAAATGCTTCTGCATGCATTGGCACAGGATTCCTTTTCAGTAATCACTACTTATTAGAGCATTTTCTATTCCACCACAAGTCCCAGTATATCTCCTGGCTGTTTTACAAGCACCTGAGGGCTGGAGAGAGAGTCATACTTTCAAGCCTATAAATTGCTTTTTCTTTCTACTCAACTGGGTTATGATTTGCTTGAACACAAAATTGGCCAGTTCAGAAAAGAGGAAAAAAAAATTAAAAAGAGAACCTTTAGCAGACTCAGAGGATGGAGAAGAGACAGCAAAGGAAAGGTCCTTTCTAATAATAAAGTCCTGGGTTAAAAAAAAAAAAAAAAAAAAAAAAA
>VXBU01015383.1:143640-159506 GCA_013400315.1 Bombycilla garrulus
AAAAGAAAAGAAAAGAAAAGAAAAGAAAAGAAAAGAAAAGAAAAGAAAAGAAAAGAAAAGAAAAGAAAAGAAAAGAAAGAAAAGAAAGTTGTTTTCACCAGCTAAAACTGCAGCACAATGTTTCTGTCTTGAGGCAAAACCAAAGGGATCTGTTTTCACTAGGCTTGATCTGTTTTCCTAAGGGCTGAAACTGGGAATGCTTCAAGGACAAATTCAAAGCAAGATAAAGCAGAGAGCACACAGAACCTGGGGATATGACTCTTTTATTTGGACTAAGTAATAAACTGTATCAAGGCTCACATTTTAGCATGATGTTCTGAGCAAAAATATGAGCAGGGACATCATGGAAAAGAACTTGTGGTGAATGCCAGATTCCCAGAGGACTTGCTCTGCCTTCTTTAGCTTGGCTAAGCCTGTGTCTGCAGTGACAATTCAGTTGCTCTCAGTAGGCATCTGAGAGTACCTTTGCCACCAGCAGATAAGCAAACAGGTGAAAAAGAGCTGAATCATTCCCAAATAATCAACTTCCCCTTCTTCTTCCTGGGCAGCAGTCCACATAAAACTGGGATAAGAATAAAAAACAGTGAAGCTAAGTAAAGCTTAATTACCAATTTCATTTCCAGCTTTCAAAATATATACATCTAAAGCCTGTAACACATGGTAGAAATTTTTCGGCCATGGATTTTATTATACACTTCCAAGGACTTTTGCCACTAATTTACTTTTATTCTTAAGCATACACACCTAGAAAAAACACACATATAAATCCTATAGAAATTACTGGAGTTTTTTTTCCTACTTCTTGACCCATTTATTCATTTTTAGACTTATTTGATCACCCAGCCTTTGCAGATGTTGCAAAGACATACCATAATACCAGCAGCTGGATATAGCCTTGCACTTTTCTGCAGGCTTTGCTGTGACCTTGAATGTCCAAAAACCTAAACACCATGTTATACAATGAACTCTTGACAGGTGAAGAATTGTGAAGGAAAGAAGTTTGTGAACTTTGGACCTGTCTTAGAATGTTTATTTCAGATTCTTGAGGCCATTTTGGACTGGAAGAAACTTCAGCACTGGTCTTTGTGACATCTGCTTGTGTCAATGATGGGTAAAAGGCTGCAAAAGAACTCTGTACAGTCCCTTACTAGTGATTTTCATTACAAATGTTTGATTTTATACAAATAATATTGCTTCTAGCTTGTTATAAAAAGCCTGTACAACAACAAACAAAATAGAAAGTAAGTTGGAAAATTACAGAGGTATTTTTTTTCCCCAAAAACCCTATTCTGGCTGCTGGGTTTTTAAAAAGAAAGATCTGAATTAAGACATAAAACTAAAAAAAAACAACAAAAAACCCAAAACAAACAAACAAACAAACAAAAACTAAAAAAAAGAAAGGAAAAAAAAACCCAAACCAAGCCAAAAAACACCAAAACCCACAAAGAAACAAAAAATCTTTCACACATCTAACTTCTGAAACTTAGTTTACAAGAAATTAGAAAGAAATGTGACAATTCTGCCATATTTGCTGGTGCTGCAGATCTGAAAGTCAGAAACAACTACCTTTCTTGCATTGCTATGGCAAATTGTTTCACTCAGCCTTCACCAACCAAATTGACATGTATATCAGAAGAACTAAGAAAGTAAGATATAGTTCAAGTCCCAGGTGATCTAATCTGCTAGGCCAGACATAACGCCTACTTTCTATGTTCTTCAAATTTGTAAAAATGAGACTATAAATTCACACACACACATATATATATAAAAATATATATAAATAGAACTTTTATAAAAGATATAAGGTCTAAAGCAATAGTGTTTATAAAGCAATACTACTTATGAAAAATAAAAAGAAATACTACTGCAAAGAGAAATGTGGTGGGAAATAGATGGTTTGTGAGCTGAAGATCATCATATGTAGAGAAACATACATAGATATATTTGTACAAAATAAATCAGACTGACTTCATGTTTAACATATCTTGGTGAATCAGACCATGGCAAGCCCAGAGCATGTGTCCCAGCACAGACAGAGGGCTGCAATGGCTGGAAGTAGGAGGTGAGAAAGGGAAGATACCTGGCAGGGCAGGAGCTGGCGGGCAGAAAACGAGTGTTGCTGACAAAAGACCATTCGCAGGCAAAGCAGGTGATTGGCATTCAGTGAATACTGAGGAACAGAATTGCATTGTTTTGGATCCTTCTTTGCAATATTTGCTTTTTCTTTACAAAACTTTTGGGACTTGATGATTTCTTCTTAGCAGGAATGGATTACATTTTTTCTCCCTTGAGCAATGTGTTTCAATACCTGGTTAATTAGATTTTTTCCAACTTCGCATGGTGCACACTGAAGATAAAAAATGATGGAAGAAATATTACCTCTGTCATGGGTTTATTTACCAAATTTCAATTCCTGGTCAGGGAACCAAGAATGTCATGGTTTGACACCGGCCAAGGGCCGGTGCACCCATGAAGATATATTTTTCTCAATTTCTGCTGTGAGATAGAACCAAAAAAAAGAGCACAACCACCCAAACTTAAAGTATAGAGAAGAAACTATATTAACTAACACTAAAAAGAAAGAATAAAAACAAAAACCAGAAGGAAACTTCCAAAACATCCATCCTTCCCCCCACTGACTGTTCACTCTCCCACTAACCACGTGAAAAGAAAAAAACCTAGGATTTTCAGTCAATCCACCCCTTGAACAATCATTTCCCCAATCCAACAGGAAGACTGGAGTCCCTCCTGCTTTGCCATAGATTCCCCACAAGAATACCAGTCCTCTTGTGGCCACACAGTTTACAAATGGCTCACCCGCGGATTTGCCATTGTGAAGCATCGCCCCCCACGGGACAGTCCTCTCACAACTGCCCATTCGCTGTATCAGCTTTTAGGTTCCAGTTTAAGAATGTCTTTTTCCTAGTCCAAAACAAAAACTCTCCTCCTCTTCATCCCAAGGAACAGTTATCTCTCATCCCTGGGGCCAGGGATATCATTACATCAGTGCTTCAGCACTCCCCATCTCTGGCTGTCCCTGGGGCTGAGGACATCAACAATCAATGCTCCAGCATTCCCCATCTCTGGTCGTCCCTGGGGCCGAGGACAACAAAATTCACTGCTTCATTAGCACCCCCCACAGGACTAGGACATCCCCTCTAAAAGCATTTTACATGTTATAGCAGCATCCAGTCCATTCTCTATAGCTTTGCAAGAGAAGTCCATGCCAAAACCTGGCCCACTCCTTCATTCTTCCTTCCCACTTTGAATTCTTTCCTGTCTTTTCCTTGACATCCAGTCTCAGGTCCCGTCTTTTTATCTCCTTTGAGCTGCTCCCCTTTCAGTTGAGTAGGATGCATGCCTTAAAAAGGTCCATCCGGGCAAGAAGCAGTTAAAACCTCATTTTCTGGGACTTCTGCCAGTAGCTTGGCTATTATCAGCTCTTCCAATAAGATTGAGCTGTGACTGGCAGAAACGGGGGATTCTCCACACCGGAGGGGGCGGAGGGAGAATTCTTCTCTGCCAGGCTGGGGCCAGCCCATCCCTCTGTTCCTCCATTCCCCCAGCTCCCTGCCAGGACAGTTCCCTCCACAGGGGCTCTCTCTCTCCAGCCCGGCCCAGCCCGGCATGACCCAACCTCTCCACAGGACATTGTAGGGGGGGAAAACCAGGCCGGGGCATCACTCTTCCTTTCCATCCTTCCCACTCCCTGCCGAGACAGCTCCCTTGGAAGGGGGTCCTGGCCTGGCCTGGCCCGGCCTCTTCCTCCCGTAGGCCTCTGTGGCTGGGGGCGGGGGGAAGCTGGGCCAAAGCTGCCCACACACCTTTACCTCCTCAAGGCCAGAAACAAAAGAGAGTGATTCCCAGGCAGTCCTGTGCAAATGTATATCCTACTGAGACAAATTTCAGTTTTGATTGGCTCATTTCCCTGTCTGTCTTTAAATCTGGCCCACTGGGCAATTGTTGCACTGGGCTCATGGGAAATCCACAGGCACACCTCACTTCCAGGGATGGCTATTTTCCTGCCCACCAAAATGTCAATCAATCTCAAACCAGCACACCTCTAAAAAGAAAACAGAAAGAAGAGAGAAAGGAAAGATGTGCAAAAAGAAAAGAGAGACAGTGTCACTGCCAGCATTGAAAATGAATGACATAATGACATCTGGACAATCTATTTATATCTTGTTGTTTAAGAGTTTAAATTGTCTCCAGTGTTTTCAAACCAACAGTACGCACATTTTTATGAGAAACTCATACTTAAAAAGGTATTTTATCTTACATTGTAAAAAATGTTCAGAAGGGATCATCCATTTTATGAAAAATATTGCTGTGCCTTTCACTTTCCGAGTCAAAGAGAACAGTGCTCAGGATCTCCCAGTAGTGAGATCAGTGTAGCTTTACTTATTTCAGTACAGTCAAAACCTGACAACAGGATAAAAACGTATTAGGTACGAATACTAATAAATCTAGGTAGAAAACTCTGAAAAGAACATAAATATTTTGTTTTCTTTATATTCTTGACCAATGCACTCAAATATCACATTGGTTACAAGTAATCTCCATTATCCTGTTAAATTTTTGCCATTCTGGAAATTACTTTTTTTTTTTCTCCTCTTAGGAATGAGGCTCAAAAAGAGAGGGAAAAAGAATTTTAACTTTGATCTTACTTTCCACAGTGCCATTCTTTTTGTTTCATATATCATGCACTCTTTCCTTCATGTCCTCTGAAGATTTTCTAAAGTCCAGAGATATTTAGGTTTTATTTACCATTTTTATTCCCCCATTTATTAAACCTCTAAATTCAACTGAACCAGCTTTTTTGACAAAGACCTAATTCACAGATCATAAATATATTCAGTGGTAGCATTTTTTTTTAAGTTAATCCTGCCCTTCAAATAACTTATTTGCCTTGTACAGTCAATTCTAAACTAAGTTAGATAATTTAAATGAAAGTAGAAAAATATTCACATATTTTGTTCAGGTTGAGAGATTTGTATTTACTTGAAATACCTAAAAAGCTTAATATGATAAAGCTGGCTCATATCTAGTTAAACGTAGTGAGATTTTTGTAGTAAAACCTAATTAGAAGATAAAGGAAAGATTTTAATGCAATACAAGGAGTATTATTATAAGTGAAGATAGAAAATTAACAAATTTGGACTGCGCAGTATGTAAAGAAAAATCTTTCTGCTAACAAGTATTAGTAACTTTCACACAATTTGCTTGACTGTTTCCCATCAAACACAACAAACACTAGTGGGTAAAGGAGGAATTCAGGCTTGCATACAGAATGAATTCTTTCTGGCTTTCAGTCAAAAAAAAAAAAAATAAGCTGTACAATGGTCAACCATGTGTTTCCCAGACAACCCATCCTTTCTTCTCATTCAGTCCTCTTTCATGCTGATGAAAGTTCTGAAAAGTGTTACCACCTGGTCTTTTTTCATTGGAAATCCCAACCACTATAGCCGTAATTAACCCATGTGGTTAAGAATACCTGTGTAGTAAGTATCCGATACTGTACAACCCACAAATGAGGCTGTAAGCAACAGAGGCAGTCTTGCATGGGCAGTTCTTTCCTAAACAATAAATCCTTATCATGTATTTAAGAAGTCTGATTCCTCTGGCAAACTCTCTATTGCCTTTTCCAAGTCTGTGGCATTTGACCTCAGCGCCTACTCTTACTTTTTACTAGTATGCCAAATTATTCCTTGTCCCTAATATTCTTTTCCTTCAGAAAACATGTGGANAATTACTAGCATCCTTTACCAAACAATGCTTTATTTGGTACTTTTTTTGGAGAGGCATACAGTAATAGAAAATGTATTTCCAGATATTCATGCAGGAAATTCTAATTGTTTTTAAATAAAGAAGGCTATTTGAGCAACAGAAACCAAACAGGGTTTGATTCCAAAATAGGAACACTTACCTTTGTAACAATGCCAAAAAACAGTGTTTGCACTTCTTTATTTGAGATATTTTAGGAAATAAGGGACACCTGCCATTTGCCCCAAGGATTGTCTAGAATTTAACAGCTGCCAGGCTGCACAAATAACAGAAATTTTCCTCCTAGCATATGTTTATATTTGCAATGTCACCGTTACTTGGAACATCTGGCCAATGTCAAAAACGCCTTATTCTGATATCCCTTGAAAACCAGCCATCTGTGATGCAATATGTAAAGCATCTATAAAATGACCCAACTTTATTAAACAAGAATGGTAAGGAGTTTTGTGATAGATTTATCAATAGAGAGAACAGGATACATGCCAGCTTCTTCAAGGGGAATGGACAAAAGTGCAGTGCAAAAGAAAAACAAAGGAGCTAAACTGAATATTGCTACAGCTTGTGAAGTACCAGTAAAATCTAAGCAATATATCAGCCTACCCTTCACCAATTTTCCATAGCTTCCAGTTCAGTTGACCTGCTCATGGGCAGATGCTCTAGTCCAAGGGCTGCTCCTAAATGCTTCAGTGGGAAATATGGTACTGCACCATGTGAATTAATCCAGGGTTTATGTTGACTTCCCTGTCACCATAATCTTGGGTATACCAGCATAAGTGTGTTTCTTTCTGATCCCACCAAATTAGCTGAGTTTAAAATAGAATGTTCTACCATTTCAAGTGTTTCAATTACCTGCATTATTCCCATAGACCCCCCAGACTCTTAAATTCATTCATCTGTACAGTGCTTCAACTTAATCTTTGGTAAATTATTTGTTGATAATAAGTGGATTTATCACTTTGAACATATTGTGGCTAACAGTTAAAATTTGTGTACTATAGCAGAAATATTGTACAAGATGTTCTTATGGAATTCCCTGCTATTTACAACAATTTGCAAAGGGAAGATGCATCATTATGTCGATGCCAGTGTGTCACATTCTTTGAGGACAAAATATTTTATTATTTACACAAAACATTGACAGCGTCAAAACCAGAATTATTCAAGGATAAAAAAATCTTCTATTTCACAGTTGAAAACAGAAAGATAAATTCTAGTCTGGGATATTCATCCTGGATCAGTCAGTGACTACCCTGATAAAACGTAGTTTTGTTGTTACTGTTTTTTCTAGCTGATCCATCCCCCACAGGAGGCACAGCAGTCCTTCAGCCTAGTAATCATAGAATTGTTAAGGTTAAAAGACCTCCAAGTCCAACCATTAATCCAGCACTGTCAAGTCAAATACTAAACCATGTCCTTATTGTCACTAAATGTCACCATGTCACCAAACCATATAATGCAGCTCATACCTCAGGCCATGGCTGGGGTTTGCTGGGGCCCATCCCTGAGGTTTGCTGCTTGTCTGACTGTGTACCTGCCACAGTATAGTGGCTCTTTGTATAAAAATAGCCCTTATCAAACTTGCCATATAGAGTACAGAGGGACCTGGACTTTTAGAGCAATGAAGAAATACAAGGATGTAAAAACCTATCAGAAAAACATATAAAAATTACTCCCAGCAGATCCTAGGATGAAGATGAGGAAAGCATTTACTTTAACACCATCTTCCTCTTGGCAAAGAGTTCAGAATGCTGATTTCCCACTGTACTCCTCCAAACAGACCCCACCATCTACCTTAGAACACAAAGTGCAGTCCTATGAGGAACATAACATCTGGGAAAGGGTTAAATACCACAAAATATGCATAACTATTTTAACGTACATTTTATTGTTGAGACCTTTTCTGTGCAGTAACATTCTTTTAATTTTTTCCCCACTTAGATCAGCATTAACAATAGTTATTTCATTAGAATGTTTAGGTTCCAGTTATATAAATTCTTAGCCTAATATGTAAGAATTCTTTTTCTTCTTTGAATGTTTAAAAAAATAAATAACCATTTTCAACACAGTGATCAACAGGAACCAGAAACTTATTTCCAGCTAATTCCAATATGGTATTACAGAAATCTCAAACTAAAATAGGTATACAAATCAAATGGCTCAAAGAAATGCAGTTGAATTGTGTGACTCAGCCAACCCCAAATTTCACAGTTTAAGCCTTTTCTCAGGTACTTATGAGCTTCTGGTTATCCACACTAAGCAGAGCATGTATAGCTAGGCTGAATCACTTAGCTAATTGTTAATATTATTATTTTTATTAATAGGCAGCATGCTGGTATGAAAAAGCACAATGCTCTTAACATTACAGCATATTGGAATGTGTTTGCCTTGACAGGCAGTAGGTAATTTCAAATAAAATCAGCTTTCTCTGAAGTGAACATAAACCATCACCTTTTCAGTCTCCTTCAGATAAAACCTGAACTCCGTCTGCATACCATAACTGAATTGAATACAAGTCCCTTTTCCATATCAAGACATATATCTCCTGGGAGCAATCAAGGAGCAATCGATTAAAAGATTAGTGTTAGTTTATCCGCTGCATGACATGACTCCTTACACAAACTCATTGACCAATGCTTGAGATCAATACAAGCTTTCTTCTTCCTTTCTCTGTAATTTGCAAGAGAGATTAACAAGGAAAAATTCCTATAGAAACTGGTTAGTAAGGCAGAATGCAGTTGCACACTTCTTAACAATCTTGATGAAAAAAACCCTTTCATCCGAGAAGCCTTAAAACACAAATCCTCAAAGGACTTGAGGCAAAGGACAATCTCAAGCTCACCTCTTCTAGCAAAGGTCACACTCACCCACCATTCAAACTATGACAGCCAGGATTTGTCCTATTGGCTTGAGTTTTAACCAGACAATGCGGCATTAAAAAAAACAGACTGACTCAAAATCAAAGCTCAGAAATTCCCTCCTGGATACCCTTGACATTCTGCCTTGTTGCACTCTCCAGCTTCCAAAACGTGTAACCACAAACATGAAACATGGCACCTGCCAGCTGTGTAGCACATCACACCTGATGATTTTACCATGGGAAGGTAAGAGCTACATGGGGGCTACATGCCCCATGCAGCCCCAGAGATCTGGCAGTTGTCTGCCACACACACCTGCACCTCTGCTCCCTCACAGCGAGGGACGCTTTCTCACCCTTTGCTGCAGCTACATCAGATCCTGCAGTGCAAAGGAGATCTGCATAGATCCCACAGCCAACCCTGATCACCTTCCAGTTCCAAAAACATGTTATCAAGCATAGATGGGGAAATTCTGGTGATAGCAAGAAGCAAAGGTGAATAGAAGGTCAAAATATGATCCTATCTCCCTGGCAGTGAAGTCAGTAGAGGACAGTTCCTCTGTCCTTGTCATGCTACAATGGAATAAAATAATTATTTAGCAGCATATTGGGGTTTGTATAGTAATGTCATGATTTGCTGCTATTTTAATGTCACTAAGATAACATTAGACTGGCACAAAATTAATTATTAAGTGTAATGGTATAAACTTCACTGAGGGCACTTTTGCTTGAACATAAGGGCAAAATGTTCAGTCTAGGAAGCTTGTTTAGCTGTGACCTCCAGTTATGAGCTTGAGGTTTATCTGTTTGAATTTTCAAGAGTGCAGATCTTGAAAAACTAAAAATTACATTGTGAAGAGCAAAGATACTCCCGGAAGAAAGGGAACATGTGCTAATGAAACAGGGAAAAAAAACTGTCTCAGATTCTTCCCTAGCAAAAGAGCATACTTGCATTGATCTCATTAACACCTCTTAATGTATTGAAGAGTGATTGACTTTCATGCAATTTGTAAGTACAAAGAACTGCAGAAGCCAAGGTGCTCATTGTGGCATCTGACCTTAGAGCTGTTTTTGGGACTTAAGGAATCAAAGATCAGTGTGCAATGCATCCATCTAAAATCTGCCAGTCCTACCACCAGAGATGTTAGCAGTCAAACTGTATACAATAAAAAAATACTAATTATAGGTACACTGGTGGTTTGGTTTCGATGTCATTGTACATAGGTTTTTGAAGAGAAATGCCATAGAAGCAGCAGCATTTTTAGAGCACAAGAACTGTAGAATGAGGGAGCTGTTGTAAGAAGATAAGTGGTCACTAGATACTGTTAAGATTTACAAAGACAGCTAAGCATCTTCACAGCTGACTCAGATGTGTGACTTCAGATGATTTTCAGTACCTTTTAATTATCTCTATAACACTGATATCAAAATCCACATCTTAAAATATTTAGAAAATTCTGGTCAAGTGGGTTTGTTACATGTAGGTTTTGTCATTCTTTTTATAATTTTAGGATTCATTTTCCTTCTTATTTCTAGGATCATTACAATACAAACAATCCTATTTATCCTGTGATAAGATTTCTGAGACATTTCTTATAGGTGGGGATTTTGTTTATGTGAGAATGTCACAAACACACAATGTTGTTTGATAACTCCTTGCTATATAAAATTATCATTACAGCAGCTTTCAAGCGCATTCCAATAATAAGTGAATATTTTTAAAGAGAAAAATAAAATTCACAGCAGTCCTCAAGAATTTTTAACACCTTATGAAAATGTCTTCTGTGTTCCACTAGTCTTCATTACAAATGCACATGCCATAAAAATCTCTTAAAAATGAGAAAGAAAATTTGCACAGGGCATCCATGCTGAGGATTAATTGTTCTCAACACAGACCATTGGAATTAGATTCAGAAGCTTAAATGACAGGCATTTAAATGATTGAAAGATGAAAATTACCTGATCAGTAGTCTACGTTTTAAGGTCAAACTAAAAGGTTCTGTGGTAAGCCAGACTGAGTTTTTTGTTAGGCAGTGTCCCAAGTGTTTCACACCACATCATTCTGTTTCTCAGCCAGTGGAAAGAAAATGAACTAATTCAGACCCTGCAGCACATTTCATTTCAAAACGACTGGTGATTAAGTAGTGAAATATGTACACAAATCAACCCACATGGGCACTATGATTTTTACAGCATTAACTGCTTCTCCAGTCCAATTTATTTATACTGAATGAGAATTTATTGATCCTCAAGAGCTTATTAACATGTGAACAAATCAAATGATGCATCAATTAACCCAAACACTCTAAGGATTTCCAGATTGCCATCTCTGGTCTAGCTAGAATTAATTATCTGGGCAGAGACTTGTTAATGACAGGTTATCTATAAATAAGATCACAAGTTTAAATAAATTACAGCTTCCCCAACAAACAAAGTTTCAAAAATATAGAAATACAAATGCTGCATCCACAAATGTTAATTATGGTCAGTACCTTGCAATTCTGGCCTTCAGTCAGTATTTGTGTTACTTAAACAAAACAGGCATCTTGATTACCTACTCCTAGTTTCTTTAACACAAGTAAACCTTGGGTGTTATAAAACATGAACATAATCCACACCAACATAGAAACATACTAGTGGCTGTTTCAGAGACCACAGAATCTGGTACAAGACTGTTCCCAGGCACACCTATTTAAAAGGACTTATGCCTCTGTCAGGAATCAGCAGAGACCCAGCCAAGATTCTATTTTTCTTACCATGGTTTAATCTTTTTTTTTTTTTAGTTTATAAAAACATTTCTCTACACTCTATGCAGTTAAGGCAAATCAAGTTGCCTTGCTCTTATCAGGCTTTCCAAAAAGCACAGTGCTGGATATCAAAGAGCATTGTGAGCATAATTATGTTTTGAATCAATGAGGATTTTAATATTTTTCAGCTACCTGTTAAAACCCTCAAACCTTTTGGGTTTGTTTTAACCTTTAAAAATAATTAAAGTAATTTGCAAAGTTAAAATTTTAATTTCAGATCAAACATTTGAAGCCTTCTTAACTTTCAAAATTGAAACATTATAGCTAGTTTTCTTCCCCTTTGTCTACCCTAAAAACTTGATGAAATGAACCCCAGCTCATCAAATGCAAGTTTGTGTTTCTTTATTAGGAAAGGGACACCTTCACTCAGTGCCACTGCCAACTTCCTTGAAAATCTAGTTTTAAACATTATATAAGGAGTTGTTGAATGCTGAGCTCTATGGTGTGGGCTGAGCAGCTGAGAATCTTCCCCCATATACACAGAGGTGTCTGTGTATCATATGCCTGCTTTAATCCAAACCTTCTGGTTCCCTGCCTCTCCCTCTCTTGATCTTTATTAGCAGAACTTTAAGATCAGCTTCAGCATTACCTGCCAGCCAAGTTTCTGTACATGGGTTTTTTCCTCATTCAGCCTGTCAAAAAAAAGAAGGCAATATTGAGAACTTCTGGGTTGATTTGAGTATTCTAATCCATCGTGCTTGGAGGAGCTTAAAAGTAGGGGGAAAATAGTTTACTCTGCTTTATATTTATTGTTAAAACCATAGAGCAGATTCTAAGAGAATAATGTGAGGAACAGAATTAATATGATTTAAACAACTAAGCGAGTGTGGTGGATGTGCTCGATCCCCTTAACCAAATAGTAATTTAATTATTAGTCAAGCACTTTATCTCAAAAATACAAGAGCCTTTATGAGCCTTTTTTGAGGTTTCCCTGAACAGTAGTGTGGATATATGGCTGTGGTCTCTCTCACTGCTGGGGCACTTCTCCAGTTTTTAAATTCCTTGTCTGAGACTAAGAGATCCTTCCTCACCCAAGGCAGAGACCCCTTATTCACAACAGATACTCGGTAAGTTGCTGATAACATGCTAAATCAACACCAGTTAAATTCACACATTTCTTCCATTAGATATATACCATTCTCCAAGTCTGAGACTAGGATTAGACCTAGCTTCACCTATGGCTCCACAAGGGGTTCAGCAAAGGAAGGAGGCATACTTTGAGCCTCATGACTCAACGTGAATGTGGCCCTTACCCTTTTGCATCTTTAGTGTCTGTGTAATTCAATCTAAATCAGTTATTACTGAATTTTTCTTTGAGTGTTTCACCCATGTATTAAACGACAAAGTGAATCTTGCCATGGAACTTTGTCAAGTCTCACTTTTGTAAGTTTCTATTAAAATTACTTTTGCTAATACTATTGATGGCAGTCCTTTGAGTGACTCTATATTACTCATTCACAATAAGGGGAAAACTTAAGAGAGGAGAAATAAAACTCAACAAAATTTGCAAAGTTTATTTTTGTCAATAGTTATTCAAAATAGCATTTAGCCTTTAGGAGGAAAGCTTTTATGCTTATTATACCATTGTTAACTAATTTGCTGCATTTTTTGCAGCTATTCTTCTAATACTTTTATTAGGCATTCAAATGCCATTTGGATGTTGTGCAAGCTCAGCATATTAATACCAAAATCCTTGCTATTTTGTTCACAGTTCTAAGGGATTTCTCTAAGTCATAGAAAGGGCATAAGATTCCGATCAGATTTTGTTATTCCAAGGAGGAGGCAAGTTGTGAAAACTAGGAAGGACTAATTCTGAAGCAAGTGCTCTACAGAGGAGTAAGCACTGTCATGTAGTACCTGTGGTGAATGTCACTAATGGGATGGGTGGTGCCTGGATTTTGTACGCATCACCATGCACAGCCAGTGCTGAAGCGGTTTGGAGGTCATTGCTGCTCAACTAAGTGCCTGTGTTCAATTAGACATTTTTTCAGCAACAGGGAGACAGACAGGTGGAATGAATTGGTTTAACTTTAAAATCACCCCCCTGTGTGTTTTTATGCCTGGAATTTTCATAGGGCCTTGCTGCCAGTGCAAAAAATGGATAGAGCTGGCATCTGTCTGGAAAGCAGAAGGCTGGAAAAAATCATGTGTAACTTGTCTGAAAGTTTTTAGATGTTGGCAGATTTGAAAGAAAGGAGAAATCAAACATAGCATAGTAAGCACTAAGCTACAAAGCATGTTAACACTAACAAGTCTCACAGCCCACTAAGAGAAGATCTAAAGGCAGAAAAAAGTCAATGCCAAATCTCTATCTTGTTGTCCATTCTTCACACATTTCTGGGACAAGGGAATTACTTCTGATTTTAATCTGTCTCTATTGACTGAAACTCATTATTGGGACAATTCTAGTTTAGTTTAATAAAAATAAATCTAATTTTTAGACTGTGAAACCATTATTTGATGTGAGACAAAATACCACAAATGGGGGAAATGTAGAATTTTGTCTGAAATGCATTTTTGATTCAAACTAAAATGCTTATGGAGAACCACTGAAAATTTTCTGAGTTCTGCTGCTAAATGATTGTGAAAACTGATTGTGAATTCCCTAATATTAAATCAGTTTCAGTTTCTTCTTATGTCACTGTTATTTTGCCTTATGACAGAAAATAATTGTCATACTTCATCCCTGTCCTGCTTTTCTAGTAGGGAATCTTTCCGAACTATAGTGGCGTCAGCAGGATGGTAGTAATTGATTAGCCCTTTTTCAACCTCGTGGCTATTTCTTAGTAATAATTTCATAACTTTCCTACAAAAGCTTTAATTTTTAAAGGCCTTAATCAGGTAAGAGATATAGAAACTCTAAACTGATAACGCTTCACTGAACCAAGGCCAGATAAGAAGCTTGTACAACAATGCCTGAGGATGTTGTCCAAGGACTCCACCTCTTTCCCAGAGTGGTACTGAATAAAACTGAACATTTATATAATTCCTGTTACAAATAAGTGGTAATCCAGTAGGAAATTATTTCATAGATCTATGAAGAGTCAGTTTATTGTGTCCCTTGTGTGTGGTTGCACACAGCCTGACACAGCCTGAGAGGCCTGAAGCTCTTCCCAGGCTCGGCCTGGGGTGGGGGGTGGGGGTTTGCAGAGGCCTGAGGAAGGAAACTTTTCTCAAGCTGTGTTGAGTGAGAAAACTCCTGAAGGAATGCAGACAGCTTAGGCGAAGAAATCAGTTCCCATGCTATTATGGGAGAAGGAATGGAAAACAAAAGATAGGCACCTGTGGTACGTGATGTTTCTATTTCAGAGGATTGTTTCCTTCCTTTCACCAATTGGTCTTTGTTTTTCTTTACTTGACCAATGTAGTTTCACCTTGTGATCCTTTCTATAAAAAGGATCAGCTCTCTTCAATAAGGTTTTTTTCCTGATTCACCAAGTTGTTATATTGGAATAATTTCGTGTTCCTGTGGACTCAACGTTGACATCTGTGCAGAAAACTAATAGCTGCTATCAAAATATGATGCGCTCCAAAAAAAGCCAGCACAAAACTAGTCTGTTTACAGTTGGTTTGTCTGAGAATTGTTGGCAACCAATCTATACTATACACAATAAAACGTTCATGTATCAGGTGCCCCAGGAGGAGGCCTACAGGATACAGAGGAGAAGACTACATGATTACTGTTGCATCTTCCAGCAGATTTGATTTGTGGTGGCACTTTTGCCATTTTACAGTAAATTAACTACCTCAGTACCACCACAGACTGAGCGCTTTTGCTAGCAGTATCCATCTATAAGACATATGAAGTTCCCAGAGCCTCAGGTCTTCATGATCAAATCCTGTGAGAGGGAATGCAGATGCACCTTTCCCAAGAGTAAACAAAGTGGTATACCAGCAGGCATCTCTAATAGTGTCTGCAAAACCATACAGGAATAATAAGAACTGGCTTTTAACCGGAGATTTTGCAGACTGCAGCAGTCTTGATAGGTGCCATCTGTGCTTCTGTACGAGTTCCTCTACTTCCTTACCCAAAATGTGAAATAATGAAATGATAGAATGCAAGTAAAAGAACAAAGATATTAAGTAATCAAAAAGGATGAAAGATCTTTTAACCTTTCATGTTTGGTAATTAACCTATATTGCTAATAAATAACTGGGCTGTCTCCCTGGCAGTACATTTTGGGAAAAAATTGCTGGCCATGTAGGCATCTATACAAACATTAACCACCCCATAAGGACAAGAAGAGGCTCCTGGGAGGCCTTACTGAGGCTTTCCAGTACTTAAAAGGAGCTATGGAAGATGGGGACAGGCTTTTCAGCAGGGTCTATTGTGATAGGATGAGGGGTAATGCTCACAGCATTGTATTTTCATTTGGATAGTGTGATGAATAAGTTTCTGAAGTATTTGTTACTTTTTTTTT